>JAGRRF010011243.1:1068698-1091281 GCA_019097615.1 Morone chrysops
ATTATTTCTCTCTTCCCTTCCTTGTGCTTTATCTATCTTTTGTGCTATTCAACTGATGTTAAGAACAAAGTTTAAACTAAGCTCTATTGTTCCTCACCATGTCTGTAGGTAACGTACAGGGTAATTCAAACTTCAATTAACGTTAGTCTTTCTGTTAACTTATAACCAACATTTTGTAAAGGTTTTACTGACCAGAACAAAGCATTTATAAGAAAGGACAGCAGCAGAGTTCAAAGTTACGGTTTATAATCATAGACATAACATCGACGTTACGTTACTCTTTAGCTAACGTTAGCGCAACAGTAACGCGCCAAACTGCTTCTTCACACTGATAAACCGAGTGCACGGCTGTAAAATAAAAACAAAGGAACACAGAACTAATCTTTCTTTAACAGCACTATGAATATGTTTGTATTATTATGTTATTATGTTTTGGTAACTTACCAACAGTAAATGAAAAGTTTTCCTTCAAAATTCTTCTCGCTCGCCAAACGGTAGCCATCTTGAATTTTTTAGAAACGTGAAGTCCGAGCTTGAACGTCGTGACGCAGGGGCGTGAATGTGATTGATATAACCTATTAATCAAAATATAATATACAAAATACACAAATAAGGTTCAAATTCACCCCAAGTGAATAGAATAACATTTACATTTTGTGGCCTTCCTTGCCGCAAAGTCATCAATAACCTCCTCGTAGGAAATCTGACCACCAACCTCTTGATACTGATTGTGGCCAGACCAGTGAGGCGTTCTTGAGCCATGGTGGATCTGAGGTATGTTTTCAGGAGTTTTAACTTGGAAAAACTCAGCTCAGCTGAAGCTACTGTTATTGGTAGTGTTGCACTTATCCGTTCATTTTCCATGGACTGTAGCTGTAACCCATCGACACACAGCCAACCGACTGACTACGCATCAGTGTGTGCGCTAGCATGTTGTGACCGTGACACGTAACAGCTAAAGGTCACGTCAGAATTGTTATTTCTTTTACTTAAGTTTAATTTATTTTTTATGTCAAATTATTGTTGTAAATAGTTGGATGACATGTAAACTGTTGAAAAAATAAATAGACTTTATAATTTTGATTATAATTCTTGACCTTGAGTGAAAGTGATCTGAGAGGTCCTAATTGTTAAACAGCTTAAAAACAATATTCACACTAGTGACCCTCGCAGTGAGCCTGCCTAGCATTGACCTATGCCCTGCATCTAGAACACAGACCTCTGCCCTGTAGCTACAGCGTCAATAGCTGCCCTGTATCCATAGCACTGACCTTTGCCCTGTATCTCAGCACCAAGTTTTGGCCTGTGGCTCAGGCGGTAGAGCAGGTTGTCTACTAAGGTTGGCGGTTTGATCCCGGCTCCTCCCATTGCATGTACAAGTGTTTTTGACCAGGATACTGAGCCCCAAATTACTCCAGATGCCGTGCATTGGTGCGTGAATGTGCATGAATGAATTACTGTCTGTTTGTGATGCCCTTTGTCTGCATGAATGGGTGTGAATGGGTGAATGTGGCATGTACTGTAGTGCTTTGAATGGTCAGAAGACTAGAAAGGCACTACGTAATTACAGTCTATTTACTATTTATCATCTATCTTTATGGCTTTATGTACAACATTCCCAAATTTGGTTACAATCCAATCCAGCATTGAAGAATTATGGAAGTTCATTTGGCCCATTGGTAACCAAATACAGACAAATGTAATGAAAGTGAAAGTGAAAAACAAGTCTTGTTCAGCTTCATCTAAACATGCTCACACCAATTTTGGTGAAAACTAGATAAAATCTATGCCAAAAGAAGAAAAAATGTCTTGAATGTTTGGTCTCTATCAGTAAAACTGGCACCATCCAAGGAACCCATGGTACAACATTTTTTCTTCTACTCTGGTCTACTAACGTTTAAACGTTATTGCACTTTAAAATGCATAATAACCAAACACATGGTGGTGCCATTGTTCTGAAGAAAAATTGGCAGCATTCTGCTGGTGTTGGGAATATTGTCAAATATTTTGGTGATGCAAAATAGAAAATGTTGTCTGTACAGTATAAATTCCAGTAAGACAATTATTATGACATCTAGTACTAATACTACTAATAGGCTTTATATGTGAACATTTAATAAATGTAAAATGTAATAAATGTATGAAACAATTAAAAGACAAAATAATAAGCATATGAAATAAAGAGTGAAGAGAACAATGGTGCAAGCAGCCATGTTTATTTGACAGTCAACAATCAATAATTAATCATGAATACAATTTCAAAATAATCTATAATAAATTTGGCAATTTGAATTTAACCATTTTGCACGAGTACTTTTGATACTTTCAAGGTCCAGCATGCAACATTTTGGAGGATCTATTGTTAGAAATTTAATATTTATAGGTATGTTTTCATTTGTGTATAATCACCTGTAAATAAAAATTGTTGTGTTTTTGTTAACTTATAATGAATCTACAGGTGAGAGTCCAGAGAGTCCGCCATGTTATACCATCATGTAGCCTAGAATGGACAAACCAAACACTGATTGTAGATATGGCCTTATGTGGCCTATAGCATTTTCATTTTATTCTCCCTGGAACAAATTGCCTTTACATTTTTAAGAAATTCTACAAAAACATCACATGCCTTGCAATTCTTTTTAGAAGAGCTGCTGTGAAATCCCAATATTCCCCAAAACTGCAAAATCGCAAAATCCTGAAGGGACAGATTGGTTTCTGGATGAAATACCAACTGAAACTGCTTCCCACCCATGAACCTGAACAATTTGGAAAGCACAATCAAGCCAGAGGCAGATTGATTTCTGAGTCTTTATGGTGGCAGCTAAGAACTTTGCCCCTGTGCTACACAATCAGTGCACACAACAGGATTTTAATGGTCCTGTATCAGGGCTATGTGCTACCCAGATCCAGGCTGTCATTTTGCACTTGAAGGCACACAAGTCTAATTTATCCTTAAAGTGTCCAGCAAGCATCGTAAACTCACAGCCCAGTTAACATTGTTCCAGTTCCTCCAAGGGTCCAACCATAATGTGAGTCAGGAAGCATACATTTAATTAAAAACATTGTGCTGATTCAGTTTTAAAGGGCACAGGAGGGAAGACAGAGCAGGAAAAAAAAGGACTGCTAATATCAGACAAGATGACCGGAGAGAAGAGTGAAATCTCCATGGACAGGTGGAAAAGCTTTCTGACTTTTAACTATTATCTCCTCCCATTTCAACCTTTATACAGTAACATGTTTCCTGCCCAGTATCCCCAACAAGTATTCTCATATTGTACAATACTTCATCTCATGATTTATGTCCAATCCCAACGTTTAGTGCCAATGCAGGAAGTAGTGCGACTTTTGTGACTTGCTTTCAATAATTAATCAATATACACTGTTGAGTTCTAACACGCAGGTACTCACATCTGTTGATCTTGATGTGTGTTTGTGGTTTCTTGTTGTTTCGAGCAAACAAAATTCAAACACATTGATAAATAAAACAGGCCTTTAAAAACCAAACCAGCAAAAACTCAAATAAAATATTCATGTCTCTAAACACTACTTCATTTACTTTTGTTTCTTTATATTCCGTTCCTTTTGGTTGCAGTTGCTTGCTGTTGAGCACCCAACTGTACTCAACTGTGTCCAACAGCTACCACCTGCACCTGATCCTGTGAATGGCAGACCGGCGCCAGCTGTTTAAAGGCTCATTCTCAATGAGTCTGTCCAGCTCTACGCACCAAACTCGGATCAAACTGTCAGTGCTGATCAGATATGGATCCAGATTCTGTTATTGACTATTTCTCTCCTCAGATCTGTTCACAAACAAATTTTACTGTTTATCTTGAATACCAGATCCTGTGTGAGCAGGAGAGCCGCCATTGTTTCCTGATACAGACGAGTCGAAACTGTGCAGCCAATAAGAGCAGCTCAACTGGCAGTACGTCACCTCTACCGGCTCCATGGTGACGACCGTAAATGCCAAAATCAAGGTTTCAAAGCGGTTCTCCTCAAAACAAATAGGGTGACATCACCATAGGTTCCCACTTGGTTCTAAAACAGTTTTGTCTGAAGAAAAACAGAGCAATGTCCTCGCATTGATAGCTATACAAGTCCACACACACTTTCGAACAACAAACCCTTGCACGGCCTCAATAAGAGAGCAACAAGGCTACTGCTATTACAGATAAGCATCCTTCTTTTCCCTGAAGGACACAACCAGTGATCCTTTTGTTGTCTTCAGTCGCCTTCTCTCTTACACTGCTGCTACGTTGAACCTTGAATCTCTACACAACCCTGCCTGATATCCACACCTCTACATGCAGATAGATTAGCCTCTAAAACAGAAACGCTCATGAGAAGGAGGTTGTATTCTCTAGAAAGAAATGTGAAAGCAATTATTATGGTCAGATTGGACTGTGCCTCCAATTGTTCCTCTCCTCTGTCCTTGTGTTCGGCTGCAGGCTCAGACACCTATTGATCATTTGCTCTTGAACAAATTCCCCAGGTCAGATCCCAAATATCATTTCATTACTGTGCTAAAGAGAATCTGAGGAAAACTCTGTCCAAACACAATGTACAATCCGTCTGCACCATAATTCTGCCTCTATCATCAATTGTCTCTCTCCTACCCTGTTTCATTTTTCTCCTCTCGCTCTACAAAGTCCATCTCAGAGATTCTGAAACTCATTATCGCAGCAAATTGCTCGGAGTCACTCAGAAGCGGCGCGGCGTCGCAATCCTCTCTTGTTTTATTTCGCTGCGAGTAAGTTTCTGATGCATTTACTACGTCTCATTTGTGAGGCTGATTGGAGCGGCAGAACAGGCGCTTTACATTAGAGGAAGATAACAAGTGGCATTTCTAACACAGAGGGGTTTCACAATAACACACACAGCCCCCCGTAGAGACTGAAAGGTGAACACACTCACCATGAATGGGCTTATAGAAACAGATTAAAAATAACACCACAACTTGCAGATTTTTATTTGTATTTAATTAGTTTTTTTATGCAGAGCAGCTGAAGCCAGAGGGTTGGACTCAGGTGGAAGGAGGAAATGAGAAGCACCTTCCCTTCGTTTACCATCAGAGTCACGGGAAAGGAAAGGAGGAGAAATGAAAGGAGAGGGAATAAAAGAGAAGAAAGTAAAGGAGAGGAAAAGAAACAGCAAATAGGAATGCAAAGGAAAAGAAAGGAAATAAGGTAAAAGGAGAGGAATGAAAGGAAAGAGAGAGAGAGAGAGAGAGATGAAAGGAGAACAACAAAGGAAAAGAAAGGGAAGTAAACAAAAGGAGGTGAGTGGTTTGACTCAGGTGGATTTTTCTGATTGTTGGTGTTGATTCAGTTAGAGGAGAATCAGATGGATTGTGGGTAATTATCAATGAGAGAAAACAGCTGCAGAGAATCCATCCTCGATCAATAACAGAGGCTAGGAGAGGAAGCAAGGAGAGAAAAAAGGAAAAGGTAACGAAAGAAAAGGCAGGAAAGAATCAAAGGAAAGGAAACAAGGAGGCAGAGAAAAGGAGAAGAAAGGAAATAAAGAACATTTATATTTTGCCTGAACAGAGAACGTACCTGCACAGGTGTGATGGCTCATCTCTCAACAGCAGACAGCCGCTCCACGCAGCTCTGGGTTTCTGTTGGCTGTGAAATAAACCAGAGCTCAGGATCCTTCACAGTGTCTGTGACATAATGGACACGAGGCTCACTCAATCTATCCAACTGAATATTGATATGAATGGAAGGAAGACAAGAAACAAGTGTGAGTGAGACTGGATTATGCTCTGTGACAATATTATTAATAGTCACGCTTTCCGAAGCCTCTGCACACAGAAATACAGTATGGTCAAGTTTCATGAGAGATATGGGAACGAAAAATAACGACTACCATTTGAAGCTGCTGAGCAGCTAGAGCACCAACATCTCAGACCAAAACAATGGCGACAACGACTGGAACCAGTAATTCTACTTAAGTAAACATATGAAAGTATAATTACGAAAATACTACTCAAAGTATTCTAAAACTAAACACTAATGAAAACATACGTCTGAATATTATATTCCATTTCTGATTATCTACAGAGGTCTCCTCCTCTCCAAAACAAACAGACCTGCTGATTAAAACCACTAAACACACTGAATAAAGCAGTTCCACCTTAAAAATCACTGCTTCTCCCACGCTGTTGGACAGACAAAGGACGTCCCAGAGGGGCTGCGAGCCGAGCTGCTGCTAACGTTAGCTCAGCTTGTTTCTCTGATAACTTAAGATCCAGAAGTCCGATGACTAAAATCCTTCATTCGGTTCAAATCTAGAGTTAAAAAGCACCAAGATCTAAACAGTGGATGGTAAACATGTGGCTTCAGACTGGATACACAGTCGATGACAACCACAACGCTGACGCAGGCACATGACGCCATCGACAGGCGACCGGTTAAACACAGCGTTACCTGAATAAAATGACAGATTTCTCTGAGTTTGAACATTGTTTGGGATAACAGAAGTTAACTCCATATATGTTGCAGCAGACACAGGCTCAGACTGTTTGCAGTGTTTGTTATTTCGGTATAAAAGAAGCAGCGTATTTTCACTTTGAATCCACATGCAAACGTCTTCCTGCCGCTGCTACTGACAACCACACAGACAAGAGTGGCTCTTCAACTATAACTATACAATACCACATTCAGTTTGTATTGCATTGTGGGTAATATTTATCAAGAGGGAATATTTTTGTATACTAATATTACAATATTAGAAAGTAAAGATTATACATAATTATGAATAGTTATAATGGAAATACTATTTTTTATAATTTTATAATACTCTTGTTATAATTAGCAGTAATATATCAATATTAATATAAATACAGCAGAAATATACCAAATTACAAAATACAATGAAAACACAGTAAAATACAGTAATGTTCTATAGACTGTGAACTGAAATAGAGCAACTTGCTGCCTGTAACTTACTGTGAATACAGCAGGAAATGGTTTACAGTGAGTCCCTGAATGTGCTGCTTCTGCAGACCTGATCCCAGAGTCTGGAACTGAAATAAAAGCCCCTCTGCTGCCTCCAGAACAGATTTCACTGCGCAGTTTCTCCCCTCCAGACTGCACACTGCACAGACCACCAGCGCTGCGCACACACACACACACACACACACACACACACACCCTCTCCGTGCAGAGCTGTGGACTGCAGACACAACCACCGTGTCCGGACGCAAACACAGCACCGACAGCCCGGACAGGTGAGTGCAGCTCTCCCCTCTCTCCCTTCTCTCCCTCCGAACCGCAGCGGGTGTTTTTATTTGATTTGTGTGATTTTCTCGTGCAGTCAGTTGAATGTTACAGATGTTTGTGAGAGGCAGCAGGGACCAGATGTTACCGAGGCAGGGACACGGCGGACGGCGGCTGACAGGCTGCTTCACATTGGATCAGAGCTAGTCAGAGAGATAACTTCTGCTTTACCTGTGTACGAACACAGAACATTTACTGTAACTTCAGCTCTCTGAGAGACAGCAGTGAGTGCAGAGGATTACATTAGTTCATTGTTCTTCAATTGGTCGTGACTGGATGTATATTGGATGATGAAAGTTCCCTCATCAACAGGGTTTTTATTATAAAATAGAATTCTATTATTATCAGATCAGTCTTCTTAGTTTGTTTTTGGCTCAAAATGAAACTTTGATACATAAATCCTGGTTTGTACGGAGAGCAATTAGTGTCAAAAATTGTATTAGGTGCTCAATGTTATGAAAACAAGATATTTACAGATATATGTGATGATGATATGAGAATAAATTATAGGTGCAGAAACAATTGATGAATTTATTGATCAACAGAAGATTAAATAGTTCTGCTAATTGGAGTAATAATTTTTGAAGCAAAATTGCTGTTAATGTGAGTATTTGCTGCTTTTCTCTCTTTTATATGAACATACATTTAATATATTTTAGTTTTGAACTGTTGGTTTGACAAGTAAGATGTCACAGTTAACAGTTTTCACTACCTTATTTTTTGCTTTATATATTTAAAGATCCCCTTCAGACTCGTATCAAGACATAAATACAAATAGTCTGGTTGGAATTTCCACATTGAAATCCTTAAAAAGTCATCTGCTCCTTCTACCTCATGAAAAATGACAGAATCCATGTAAATATGCAAATGTTGTTCATTTCTAAAGTTTTCCTGCTGGACACAAGATGTCTCCTCCTTCGGTGTAAAGTCCGTTCTCAGCGTTTCTGTGCACTGGTGGCTCTCACTGCAGAAGTTACATACTGGACCAGGACTGATGTCACAGGCCCCGCCCCCTTAAAATCATTTGTTCAGTGAGCTGAGAGAAACTTTCCACTTTGAGCAGATGAATGTGAGAACATCCTTCTAGAGTCAAACTCTGCAGACATCATTCAACCAGCACACTGAAGGGACAGGAAGAAGCACTGGTTTCAGACTGGAGGGGGTTCAAAAGTATCAGGGAAAAAAAGGAAACAGATTAATCAATAAAGAGAATCCCTAATAAATGATGGTGTTCACAATGTTCACACACACAAAGAAAGCATTTCAAAAACAAATCTAAATAAATGTATGAACTTAAATCAGATACATGTTTCCTCGTACCTGTAGAGTTATTCATCCATATACATTGTTTGGTGTGAGATTTCTGTTGTCTCTCCACTTTAATGGAAGCTGATGGCACTCTGCTAAAAGTACATTGAAAAATTGGACAGCAATGTCTCTTTACAGAACACAGGATATTTCATGTAGGAACTATTTTCTTTCTACGTATCATCGCGCAGAAGAAAGCGTGCATTCGCTCATAGACCAGAGGCCCGTGCTTGTGACAGCGCTGCATGTAAACATTAGCTGTAACGTTAGCTCACCTTGCAGAATTGAGATAGCCACAGAAGAGACTGGTTGCTGTTGAGATTGTCAAATGTATTTTTGGGCTCTTTGAGCTACACAAGCTGAGTGGTGGTTGGGGTGAACTGTACCTTTAAAGTTGAAGTATTTATGTTCAATACTAACATTTATTCAAGAAGATGCGTTGATGAACACCACATTCATAAATCATTTATATTTGTGGATCATGTGACACACATTTGTCACTAATATTGACCCTAATTTCTCTCCATAGATGTTGACATTGTGCAGTGTATCACTCAGTGTTGGTCAGTATGGTTTTATAGGCCTGTATGAGGTCAATTTGAGTGAATTTAGGAATAAAACTGGATTCATAAAACGGTTTGTTTTGTATCTGAGGGCAGATTTTCTTCCCATCAGCAGGTTTGAGCTGACAGCAGATTATATTGATAATCATTTAGAGAAGCAATGACTCGTATACACAGATGTATGTTTTGTGTTGCGCTGCAGGACTTGAAGTGTAGTGTGTTGTAGTTTCAGACACAATAAGGTCTGCTTCATTTATGGTTGGATTGAATATTGTCGGTGCTGCTTTAGAAATGATTAGTTTATCAGCACATTATTTGTGTCAGCCTGCTTCCTTTGAACATCTGGGATTTACAGGAGCCTTTAACCTTGTTATGTGCAGAACATTTATGGAGTATCATGCAAAAGTGTTGATTCAACAATAAAAAGGAACCTTATCTTTTGTCAGAGGGTATTAAAGTATTTTTGTAGGACTTGATTTGGTCCACGGACCACTGTTTTCCTCCTGCTGCTGTAGAGGTTTTAATGAGCTCTAATAATGAATGCTAGGGTTTATTTTGCTGGCAGCTTCTGTGAACAGATCAATACCACAGAGCCTGTGTGTGTGTGCCTGAGAAACAAACACATGTTGTCACACCTTTTATATCATCCAAAGAAAGAGATTGTGGAAAATAACTTCACATTCATTCAGCCCCACTGTGAACCTATGGTGATGTCACCCATTGGTTTGTGGAGAAGCGTTTTGCTCATCGCCATGTTGGTTTTTACTGCAAGTTGAGCTGCTCTCATTGGCTGCTCGCCTGCTCACACAAGATCTGGTATTCCAGATAAACAGTAAAATGTGTTTGTGAACAGATTTGAGGAGAGAAATAGTCAACAACAGAATCTGGATCCATATCTGATCAGCACTGTTTGACAGTTTGATCTGAGTTTGGTGTTGAGCTGGACGGACTCACTGAGAATGAGCTGTCAATCACAAGGTAGCCCCGCCCTAAAAGCATCCCCTGCTTTATGGTCTGTTTTACTCTAAATGGGATCATCAGTTACTAAATGAACATCATGCTGTATGGAAGAAGACTGAAACTAGAGACTGAGACCAGAAACTCATCAGGAAACGGTTTACTGAGCTCATCAACACCTGTCATGTTTCAGGTGTGTTCTTTTAAATGAACTAAGTTATTCAAAGGTCCAGTGTAACATTTAGGAGGATTTATATTCAGAAATGTAATATAATATAAAAGGTATGTTTTCATTAGTGTATAATCACCTGAAAGAAGAATGTTTTTGTTACCTTAGAATGACACTGGCTCTATAAAGGCATTTCACTGCCACCGTAGTTTCGACCTCATGCTTAAATCTGCAACTACACTGTCAGATGTCCCTAAATCCTACACGCTGGTCCTTTAACCAAGAGGCCACCATGTTGCATCGTACACGTTTTGTTTGTGACAATTAACTCTGGTGAACAAACTATGTAATGAGGAAATTGTTTCTAAATGACCTCAAACATCTTTTTGACATTTCTCCTGTTTTCCAGTTTGCTAATATCGACTGAACAATGTAAACTCGATCACACACTGCAGTTGCTATTTTACAGTTCAGGGGGTGTGTGGTAAATGAAACACACTGCACACACTGGGAGGGTTTTTTTTGGTGACCAATTTTAGATATGAAAATCAGTATGAGTGATTATTAGGCCAAATTCAATGGGACTTGTGAAGCACTTACTGTCACAGAACAGACAGACCGAGGCCGGCAGGCGCCATCACCGCCTCCAACAATCAGCCACTTCTGGGGGCGAATCCATCATCTTGTCAAGATGCAGGTTAATGCTTGTTTCAATGGAAGCCCATTTCTGCCAAAAAAAAAAACCTACCCAATTTGTTTTGACTTATTATTCAAATAAAGGTTGGTTTTGATTTAATTGTGTAATTTGACACTGTATCTCACAATTTTGACTTATTAGCTCATAATTTCTACTTTGTGTCTATTTTAATGGCCATTTTAATCATCGACACACAGTCAAATTTATTTAAACTACGTACCAAAACCAGATTTTGGTGTTGCTCTATATTTTTTATTGTCAATAAATGTCAACCAAAAATATTGAAGTCAATTTTTCAATCCCAAGTCTCCAAGACGAGCGCCAGGTTTTGAAGCCAATTTGACATAGTAGCCAAACTGTGTAATTACAGCGACATTGTCTTCACATGATGCACACTAGCCCAAAAATACTTTTTCCCATAAGCTTACATTGTGAAAGAAGTGTAGACTGTACAACACACTTAATTCTTTAAAAACACCCCATGGATACATAGATTAATTATTAAACCGACAGGAGGAAATGGCGCATTTGTTGGGGACTGTGTTCACCACTGGATTAATCCACATTTGGTGCTGTAGTGAGTATTTGTTCTTGTTCTAATCAGACTATTTGTCTTTCCCGGCTGGTTTATTTGCTTCCACATTTGGCAAAAAAACACAACTACTTCTGATAAAGAAGCTAAAGGAGTTTTCACATGGGAAAAAGGCTGATGTGATATTGGTACAGGATGCTAACTCCTGCCATACTATGCTTTACTATGCTATACTTTATGTTTCTTAGGAGGATCAGATCAGATCCCAAATGCATCCAAGAAGCGTTCGACACAGATTGAAATCAGATTGTTTGAACTCCTCCTCCATTAGTTTATATAATAGGACAATCTGTGGAAGTGTGTACCAGATCTGCGTTTACAGGTGATCGACCGCATACAGGTGCAGCCGCTTCAGAAACGCCTGGGCAAAGAGCGTCCAACCAACCGGTGATCAAATATGATTAAAATTAAAAATATGGATCCAAGCAGACGACGAGATGAGTAAACTTGTCTCAGTAAATTTGTTGTTCTGTTGTTTCTCAATAACATGATTTAAAATGATGATGAAATGATAATAATAATTACTTTATATATATATATAGCACCTTATAAAAATAGAGTTTACAAAGTGCTTTGACAGACAAAGCTAAATGTAATTAAATATAAAAATAAAGAACACCAGAAGACAATAAAAAGGAAGTTATGAGTGGGCCGTCTCGCTTTCTTCGCATCATTGTTGAAAGATGCACATGTACGGACATCACAGCCAATCATAATGTGTTCATTCGTTACATCATCTGTTCTGTTCTGCCTTAACTCTCTGGGATTTACTGAGTTTACAGATAGACTTATTCTTGTCTCATGTGTCCAATAAACAGTAACTTTACCAAATTCAGAACTTCACATCGCTATTGTCCAAACTAAGCTTCTGAGGCTGTCATGCCTCCAAGAGCATCGGCAAGACTCAGCAGGCTTCTACAAAGATGGCCAATCAGAAGAGAGCAGCAGCAGAATAGGTCCTCTTTAATACCTCCAGTGGTTCAGCTTCTGTTTCAGATCATATTGGCAGTGTGTGCATATTGGCAGCTTGGGTTATGAGAGCTTTTACAGTTCAGTAGCTGCCTCAGGGTCTTTCTGCTGGTCTCTGCCCAGGTGGACGTCCTCCATTATAACACCTGATAGTGTGACAGCAACAGGTGGCATCCGTCAAGTTGGAACGAGTCAGTTACAGCAGGTTGGTGTTGGAAAGAGGGATCGGTGAATTCAGGAAAAAGTCAGAGAGGTTTTGTCTTGTGTCTCACCTCTACTGTCTGTAGATAAAATCCAGGTCTGTAATAATTCTGCAAATCCTCATTCATCTTTATGAAGTGGATAATTGGATACGGGTCTACAGAGAGTGGACATCTAATTACAATTTGAGCCAGCCGCCATTTCAATGTACCTACTCACCTTTCTAAGAGGACATTTAACTCCAGCTGCACATCACAAGCCAAGAGGTGAATAGGTATAATAAACATAATTTTAACGAGAATGCCACTAATGGTTTCCACTCAGTCCTCGGTGGCATTCTGCTAACTGGAGCTATAAGGTTGTCAAAGAGTAATGATTTCACTACACTGAGGTAATGAGATGGCATTTCATTTGGATGAGAGAGTAAAAGACAGACAGGAAACACAGATTCAATAAAAGCACCCTGAGGGAATGTTTATTCTCATTTTATTGACGGTGAGTCCGAGCATCCAGATCATATTTTATTATTGTCTCAGTTTCTGACATAAACAGAAGAGCTTTTTAAAGCTATAATCTGTAACATTTCCTCATTAAACAGTGTATAAACTCTAGCTCTATGTTCTATATGTAGTTGAGTTGTGTTCTTAACTCAGAGAAATCTGTCATTTTATTCACGTAACGCTATGTTTCAGTGTATTTCAGCATTCTGTAATTTACAGTGCTGGGCATTAACACAGTAACCTGACTGAGCCAGATGGTTTCTTACAGCTGTTTTTATCATCTACGTCGGTGAATTAAGGATTTATTTCCACCAAACCAGAGACGGTTTTAATGAGTTTTATTCTGTTTCTGTCCATTTTGAATAAAGTTACGATGATCTGAAGGTAAAATGAGTGTTTGTGTCTCTGGAGTCTGGTGGAGAGTGATAGTGATATTACGGCTGTTTGTGGTTAAACTAAAGGTCTATCTCTGTAGGGATCCTTTCATAATGCTGTCACACACTGACAATAACAACCTGAGTCTGTCAGTGGAACAAACTACTACTGTTAGTGGAACAAACAACAACTACTGTTAATGGAACAAACAACTACTGTTAGTGGAACAAAAACAACTAGTGTTAGTGGAACAAACAACTACTGTTAGTGAAACAAACAACAACTACTGTTATTGGAACAAACTACAACATCTACTGTTAGAGGAACAAACAACAACAAATACTTTTTGTGGACGGGCACATTTGTCACCAAGGATTAGCTAACGTCCATTTTGCGACTATTCTCTCAACTAAACCAGAGTAGGTGCTTTTTGGAGAGACTAACAGATGATTTTGGATTGTTTTAATTTGTTTCAGTCTAGTTTAACTATTTTAAAAAGATCCTGTATAATGGTATAAATACAGTTTTTCTGGTCTGGTTGGCTGCAGTGTTGAGGGCTGAGATGCTGCTGCCCTGTAAGCTTTAACACAAACTCTACAGCATGCAGATCTTTTGCACTCAATTTTTAAAAACTTTATGAAAATGCAAATCCTTTCCAGCCTAAAGAAAAAAGATTATAAAACCTCTCCAAATCCACACTGTTACCATGTAGACACAGACATTTGCATTTCACTGGAACACATCAGCACCAGGTGTAGTGAAACATAGTGATGAGTTCACAGTTAGTGCCCACGGGGGGACAAAAGGGGATCGAAGAATTAAAAGGGGGTAGAAACCACAGGAGCTGGACTCTGATTTTATTTTATTTCATGGCATCTAACACAAACAGCTCTCTGCGAGAAATAAACTGGCAGCATGAATCATACGCCTGCTGGGCTTCGTTCAATGACGACAAGGAGCATGTCAGTTTGAAATGACAACATTTCTGCAGTTTTTAACCCTGCTGTTCAGAACCTCTCTGGTCGAGCATTTTAAATTGTCCCCCTGCTTTCATTTCATATGGTTGCAATTTGCCCTCTTTTTTTTAAAACCACAATCAAGATTTAAAATGTGTTCCTACATTTTTCACCCCAATGTTGAAATTCATCCCACAGTATTCTGTTTTTCTTATTATCATATCAACATATCATTTTTTCTGCTTATCCAACTTTTAGTAGTAGGGGAAGATTACTTCAGAAAAAAATGTCTGCTTACTGTTGCAGAGCTAAATTATTAAACTGCTCTCTCTAAATATTTTGTATTTGAATTATTTCTTTTCAGGGCATCTTTCTGGGGCTTCAACTATTAATCTGATAATTTTCTATTGATCAATTCATTGTTTTATTTATGTTTTATGTCAGAAAATAGTTAGGGTGAAATTCTCACACTTAAATGACCACAAGGACTGAATGTTTGATAAGATGGCAATGAGGAAATTAATATTTATTAAAGTTTAAAAATATTAAAGTTTACTATAATTACATTGAAATTATAGGTCAAAACACTGCTCAATTTGCTGAATTACAAAAGCCAGAAGTCGTACTAAATAAAGTGCCGTTTGGCTGCTGATAGAGGGTCTTATTGCAGATATCGATCCAAATGCCCTGGATCAGTAAAAAGGACTGTAACAACAAAAATAGCATCACATAGCGTTTGTGTCAGGGCTGTACCATTTTGTATCTCCATTTTGATGTAGACTGACAAGTGGGAGGTTATGTATTTAATTAAGCCTAAAGGGAAGGACAAACAAAACAGTGTTTGTGTGTGGGGGGCATCAATATTTTTATCAGACGTCTGAATTCTCCACTTAACAGAAATTCTTGATGCAGTCAAACAACCTGACCTTCAGACAGCAATCAACATGTTCTGACATAAAGAAAAAAATCTGTATCATAAAATATATGTCCACCCCTTATCAAGGCATACACCATGAATTGTCTGGGAGAGAGCTATGCCAGCCTTGAACGGTGGTGAACACTCTGCGAATAAAGGAGGTGGTAAATGTAGTCTGTCAGCTGACATTAATTTCTGCTCTGACGGATGCTTCGTGTCTCTGATATGTCTGTTGGATTGTAATTATACACTGGTTCCTGGCCCATGGCTGGTCGGTGGATGATACAGAAGGAAAAAGAAGCACATCGTTTCTTATAAACTACAATCTGTCTGGTGCTAAATGGACTCGGTCTTGTCTGATGCCAGGTCTGAGTTCGGATGGTCTCCTCATGTTAATGGTTTCCTCTCTCACTCCAATGACATGCAGGTCAGATGAATTGGTAAGTCTGAATTCCCCCTGAGGTTTGATGTAAATGTGTCTGTCTGCCTCTGTGTCTTGACTCACCATCTGTTGAGGGTTTTCTATTTGCCTTTTGCACAGTGAATGCTAGAGAGCAGAAAAACAACAGCCTTGGTTGTTTTATCAAAAAAAAAAGACAGTGTCCAATACTTGCATAACCAATGACATTCTCGTCAGCCTCAGCTGTAGGTAATGTCTAGTACTAATTAGCAAATGTTAGCACGATAACATGCTGGGTAGTGATAAACTACAGTTCTACAGAGCATTTAAGGACTGTGAACCTATTGTGGCGTCACCCATTGGTTTGTGTTGTACTGTTTTGAAGCCTTGAGTTTGGTATTATGGTCGCAGTCATGTTGGGTTTCTTCGTGAGTTAAGCTGCTCTCATTGGATGCTCTTGGTTTGGAAACAATGGCGGCTCTCCTGCTCACACAGGATCTGGTATGCCAGATAAACAGTCAAATGTGTTTGTGAACAGATTTGAGCAGAGAAATAGTCAACAACAGAATATGGATCCATATCTGATCAGCACTGCCTAGCAATAAACATTTTAGTTATGAATATGGAACGAGTAGTTATATCAGGTCTGTGTGTATGTGTGTGTGTGTGTGTGTGTGCGTCTCTTTCACATGTATTCAGACTGTTTGCTATTTACCTGCAGCTGTGACTTAATACCCTGTAAATTAACTGTGGAGACGAGGGCCACAGACAGTATCAAAGTCTTAAAGAGGATTACTTTATATTCCTGCTGTCTCTATTCTCTCTCTACCCCCCATATGAATCCCTTTGTATGTTGTGATATGATGTTGAAATAGGATTAGAACCGGAAGCAAAGGGCACATAATGCAGGCCTGGAATTATGACCCTTTTGGCCTTTGATAAATACAAATATTTTGGAGAATCAAGGCCCAAACTACCTAACAGTGTATAAACAATTAGCTCAACATTAATGTAGCATTTTTCTGCGACTATTCGACTAATGAAAAGTGCATCGACTAAAACTATTTTCAGTGACCTATTATCCTATACCTGCTATCAGGGGGGAAGCCCTAATACTTCCTCCACTTCTGGTTAGCACTCCCACAAGCTAACTGTACCTGTGTGTTACTGGCTAATCCATCCTCTTTAAGAAAAGTGGGCTTGAGGATAGCTGCTAGCAGTAATCGTGATTTTTCTTTTTTTTCAGAAAAGAAAACACATTTGACCCACGGCTTCCAGCTACACTGCTCTGAAATGTATCTTGAAGTAGGGATTGACCAATATTGTTTGTTTTAAATGTTTTTTTTTTCAGGGTTGATACAGATACCAATTATTAGTAATCAAGAAAAATGATACTTGAAACTGATACACAACAAGTTAGAATAACCAGAAGTAGAGTAGAGTGTATATGTAGTTTTAAATGAGGAAATCCACCACTTGTTTTCCGAACTGGTTAATTTAGAAGGGCCACATGGCGGGGGGCATCCACGGCACTGGCTGTTTGGCCATGGAACAATTCCTGCCCTGATAATGGACTGCTAACCTCCTGGCAGCACTGGGCAGAGGCTGCCTGGCTTCAGTCCGAGACCGGCCGTCTGCTGTCTCGGCTCTGCTGGCTTTGACACACTTCCCCTGTCGGGCTCTGAAAGATCTGTCGAAGATTTCAGAGGGCTTATGCCTTAAGGATAAAACCTGATGTGAAGATCAAGGCTATTACCTCACCCTGAGGTCTCTGTGTGCGAGCTGATAACATGATACAAGTTTGTGGAACACGGTGCCGCATTTGATGGAAACATCATTAATCATCCCGCCCCCTCGCTGTGTAACCAGGAGGACGCTGGCCCTCGTTTATCACGCCGCCATGGCAACTGGCACGAAATGAAGTGCTGAGACAAACATTAGAAACTTGTCTGATCTGATTTATGAAGGTTTTTAGAAATTAACGATCCATTATGAAAGGTGTGTTCTCAGACACGCACTCCAAGATTCCTCTTCCCCTAAAAAAACATATTGACTTCCAGATCCATTTGCATGCTAATTATGTTTATCTCTCAGCTGTTGGTAGAATTGAGCACAGATTAGCACCTTGCAGCTGCATTTAGCAATGTAACAAGCACCCTTACAATCCTCTTTCACCCAAAACAAAACAATAATTACATGAATGAGTATTAAAGCAGCATTTTTTATTTTTTTTGCCTAATTTCCAGTCTGACTAAACTGTTTTATAGAGGATTTGGAGGCATCAGCATCTGTAATTATTTTGTCACAAATCTTTACGCAGCCCACAGACTGGATGTGAAATTTATCAGTGGTTTTAATCGAGATCACCCCGATAAAAACGTTTCTTTTTCGAGGGATTAACATCGCAGACTCATTTTCAAACCAGATCAGGCTGCCAGCAGACCTTATTTAGATAAGACTGTGACTCTGGAAACTTTGAAGTAGTATCAGAGGAGGTGGGGATTGTTGTAACTAGAGAGGATGAGGTTGTTGACGAGTATCTTGTTTGATCTCCGGCAGCCTGTATTCTGCTGTGTGGGATTGCATAAGATGGAAAAAAGGAGAGAAAGGGATATTATGTGTTTGTGTGTGTGCAGTATCAGTGCTGTTTGCTGAAGAAGAAATTAGCTTCCTTACACCCCCACGGATCTGGCACCGCGTCCTGATTGTTGTCACCAGTGATAGAGATGTTAAAGGACTACGGAATCAGGGCTGAAATTTGAATTTTATAAGGTTTTACAGTTTTAGCAAAGCTCGACAGTCCAGAGCACAATAATTCATGAAAAGGTGCAGCTCTTCTTCTGTGTTTCAGGGACTTAACATGGAAAGTCAATCAGGGGAAGGAGTGTGAATGTGCCATCTGCATCATTGTGACAAGCACACTAACAGAGATTTCCCTGTTCTTTGTGCCGTTCTGTCCTTGGATTCGTCCTCTCCTTCTATTTTTTCTTTGCCGGAGCCTCTCTCTCACCCCCCCTCCAGCTCCATATTCATCGTGTGAAGTTATTCTCCCTCGAGCTGAGAAGACACTTTAAATCCTAACAGACATTAAACCTGAAGGATCATTTCACCCGCGCTGACCGACCGGTCACTTCGACAGTCCGTGTCCGGCAACGTGGCAAAGATAGAAGATGCCATACAGCGACCCGTGGGTCCGCAGGCAACGTTGTCTGAATGTGTGCGAAGACACAAACGGAGGTCACATAAAGACTGAAGCTGGAGACGTCGGATCACAGCAGTCATTCCTTTTCTGGCACATCTCATTCACATCAAAGGACCGTTCAAAACAACCTCTGAGACGCCTCAATGACTCTGCACTTCTTCTCTTTTTCAAAATAAAGTAAACCATGATGTAGTTTAATCCAAAACGGATTAAGTGGCAATACTATCTGGCTGTCCCAGTTCCACACTCAGAAAAACATTGAAGTTATTTATATCTCTGCAGCCAGAAAACATTATTACTGCGCCCTCGTCTTGGTCCCTTCCTTGCCTATGAATGTACAAGGTGATTAACATTTAAACGTATGAAGCATTAAATGCTCCTCGCCTACACAAACGCCTCAAGGCAACATTAACATCTCACACAGATTTTCCCTCCAACATTAGGCTAACGTTAGTGCTGTCTTCTCTTTATTTGGTTTAAAGAAGTCAGAAAGACTCATTAACCCAGGGAACGTTACGTTTGCCAACACAACCTGGTCTCACCCCCAAGTCGTCAAATACTGCCGCTGATCAGTGGCCCTCTGCTTCAAAATATGGAGCCGTAGAAGTCAGGTGACGTAGTATAAAGGGCAAGAAAATCCTCATATGGAGGATGGTGGTAGGATGGATGGATGGCCCAAACGAACGCAGGACTTTAACCCAGGAGACTGTTGTTGGTGTTCCACGTGAAACCAAAAGTAAACGATTTATTATTTACTTCTTCATTGCCCTGCACGTCCAGAAATGTTTTGGACGTCTAAGGTCGCGCTGCTTCCCAGCATTGGACACCTGTAGTCATACTGACCAACAAAATGCTACACCCTCCTAAAACTGACATTACCTGGCTGCACCTGATTGGACAAACACTTTTTTTGCTCCGGGATTGCAAACCAGACCAATATGGCAGCTCGTTTGGAAGGTTTCTCTTATATTACAATAATAGTTGTAAAGTAAAACGTAAAACATCTTCCTGTGTCATCTAATCACCAGATTACGTAGAAAGAAGCTCTGATTTACAGTACTCTGCCTCCTTTGAAGTTCATAACCCTGAAAAACTGAGGCTTGATGTCCTATTGAGAAATATAATTAAATAAATACAGATGGAACCAAAGATTAAGGCCAAGATGCATTAATGTGGGGTGGTACTGAGGCAATGCAGTTATCAATTTTTTCTTTATGCTCTTTTTTTTGGTTATTCTTTGTAGTGTAGATTTTGATGATCCCCTCCATTAGCCTTGAGTGAAGCTTTATGAAAATAGATAATGTAATTATGCATGCAGTGTAAACTATGAATTTTTAATGGCTGGAAGATAATGAACCTTCCTTACTTTCATTTTTTGTGCATTCTGTTTATTTGCTGGTGTTTTTTAGGATGACATGTTTGGAAATTGTGATTAAATGTTTTGTTTCATCTGAGAGAGAAGCTTAATGAAAGGAGACTGTATTGTAGGGACAGTCCAAAGGCACTGATGCTTCATTATGACAATTTCACAATTACAAAAATCACATTACAGAGGTTGTATGAGTATATAAGAGGGAAAAGTGTTTATTTTTATTGTTTACAGATATAATTATAGAATACCACAGAGTGGAACACTGGATTTTAATCATAAATCACATACTTCTGCACAGAGTAATGCTTTAGATTAAAGCCCAAAATTACAATATTAATCTCGACAATCAGATGTTTCCTGCCAAAATGCACCTTCTTCTACTGCTTAAATGTCCTTATGTCCACAAGCTTGTGCTTTCAACTTTTGGGCAAAGAACCAGATATTTTCAGAGTTCAGAGATATCTGTTGTACTGATCTTTTTTCTTAATATATATATATATATATATTGGGGGGTCTTTTCGCTTTATTAGATAGGACAGCTGAAGATAGACAGTAAAGGGGGTCGAGAGGGAGAGGGTCACAGGTCAGATTTGAACCCATGGCGGCTGCAGCAAGGTTTTGTACACGGGGCGCCATCATGTCCACTGTTCATCCAGGGAACCATTAAAGTCCTATAATGTAGTCTAGGGTGTTCATATCATATCATATCATATACAGTACAGAAACAAGAGTAACAGCTGTGTCAGGTCAGGTGAGGAAATATGATGCTGTGTTGTAAAACATTGAAATCCTTCAATGTCCATCCAATCCGTCATGCATTACAAAAACATTGATGAAAACAAATTCAATTCATTTTAAAGAAATATGGTGCACTGACCAGCAATTTATTCTCTTACATAATCTCTGTAATAACTCCGTTATATAACTTAGAGTTTTGCATGATACCAACAAATGAACACTTGCTGCTTCTGTACCAAAACAAAATGTTCTTGAATGTCCTTGAGTGCTGGTTTGAATTAATTTGTCAGATTGATGTTTGTCTACAGATCCACAGTCCAAACACCGTCCTCACATCAGTGTCAACAATGTATTTAATATAATCAATGAGCTATCTTCATCATCACCCACTTACATCGCGTTTACATGGAAATTAAAACAGTAACCTTTAACAAAATGGAGTGATTAATCATCTCTATCTCCATGATTTAGCTCTTTGGGGCGGGACCTGGCTTTGTTTACATTGATTTATCACTATTTAAGCTGTTATTAGCATGGCCGTTAATAATCCTCTTACATTTTGGCATAAATAACATAGCAGTCTATGATAAAGGCAGGAAAGCCTGTGTTGTTTTAGAAAACATCTTCAGTTTGAGTGATTCAGGAATCACAATCAGTATGATTAAAACAGTCCACAGTGTTTGTGACGGCACCCAGAGGATCCTGAAGAGCCGTTGTGAAGCTCAGTGTGGTCGGCTCTGGCCATCGCCATCTTGGAAGTTCTGACTCCGCCGGCTCCCGAATGATCCAAAAATGGTCGAAGAGGTGGAGCTTTACATTAACTTTATTTTGTTTTTAATTCGAGTAGGTTAGCTTGTTTCAGTTTAGTGTTTTTTATTTTAAAATGTTTTTAGTTTTAAGTGAGTTTTTATTAGTTTTCTGTAACAATATTATGGGGGGTATTTGTCAGGGGCAAGATCTAAGACATTCAGAATATGTATTACCATATATACACAACATTTTGTGAGGACAAATGATTCACAGTCCTGTAGACATCCCAGTCTCATTCTTGTTGTGTTTGACCAAACTGACAAAAACTAAAGACATTTCTTTTTTTTCCTTCCTATTTTTATCTCATTTTAGATAGTTTTGTAAGTACAGGCTATTGTTTCAGTTAGTTTAAGTTTAGTTTATTCTTTTGGAGATGAGGTGGAGCTGAATGAAGCCTGATTTCTCAAAGCAGACGCCTGATTGGCACCCAAAGCTGCCACACCCTTAATTATACAAAACTATAATCCTTAATATAATTCAAAGGGGTGAGTTTTACGGTTATCATGAACAGGAAAATTAGCTCTAGAGACCAAAAGGCTGTAAACATGTTTATTTCTGCTGTAAAGTTTTAATAT
>JAGRRF010011243.1:1152910-1163288 GCA_019097615.1 Morone chrysops
TACAGACATCTATGGATTCATTGATAGCTACATTAGCTAGTTAGCTCAGCTTTATAACTGTATTCAGGGATTTTGGTGGAACTGGATCATATTTCTGGAGAAAACTGAGACTGACAGGGAATAACGAGTTTCCAGATGGACAGATTGTTCAGTAGCCAACTGCTAACTGCCGTTAGATCGGTCAGCCAGGCAGCTGAGCTAATTGACTCAGCTCCAGGACGCCAGGAGCCAAACCCAGCGACGCACAATTGGCTGCTGTTAACTTCAATCAATACCTGAGTCAGTCTTTCCCTAGATGCTTGTTTATACAGCAGTATATATGAGGTAGCAAACAGCACTCTGCTTCCTGTTTTATGGACTTTAATAGTGTTTGGAGCTCTATGGCCCAGAGGAAGAAGATCCATCGGGCAATACTTGTTATGGGATTTGTTAACAATAATGTGTAATAACACAAGACTGATTCTTTAAATGCCTGCACCTTTCTGCTCTGTGGTGTTGATGGAAAACACCACAACGGGCTCCGGTCCAAACCTCCAGATCTGGGCCCTGACCCCAACCCTCCACCATCTTGTCTGCAACTGTCACAGATGGTGATTTGGCTGCGGCGACAGTTTACTGTGGTTTATTTATGTACACATGCATTCAAGCTCTGGTGTAAACACAGGAACATGTAAACAGGTCGGGCCCCTGAAAAACACACAATCAACAGTCGATCACTGTTGCAAGAACATGATGGAGCTGTGTTCCCTCAGTTTTGCTATATCCGTTGTCTTTTATCCATAATGTGGTGCTGTGTTTACATGGAGAATGAGGCTGTGGGTGGAGGGTCTTGATTGGTGGTTTGTGGCTGAGAAACAACAACTGGTCCAATCATAGTTCAATACACATCAGTAAACCACAGCCGCAAAGGAGTTTATCATCTGAAGCTCACATCATGAACACAGACTTCACTTCCTTAAAGCTGCGTTAATTGATTTGTGGCCACTCGGGGGCCAAAACAAGCTGTAAACACAACACTGACATATGATCCCCCTCAAACTCGACCCCAAACAAATGTTGCTCTGTGACTGTTACATATCAGCTTCAAAGGTTAATGTTTAAAATGTGTTTCTGCTGCAAACAAGTGGACAAAAAAAATCTGTTTTTGCAGGTTTAAAGGGTTAGTTTGGATGTTTGAAGTGGGGTCCGTACCAGTACAATACATTATAAGTAAAGCCAATGAAAACTACCTCAAACACTGAAAGGTTTACGGCAGCAGCTGTATCGGTATACATTTTTGTACATTGCGAGGAAGTGGAGACACGACGTCCATCTTTTATATGTGGATGCTATTAGTATTGATGCTATGTTGCTACATTTCATGTATTTGCTAAAAGATGCTAACAATTCAGTCTTGATGCAAAATCTTAAGATTTATCATGTAAAAACTAAATAAAATGGCCTGAGATTGACCATTACATATTTTGAATAGTTACAAAATAGTCTGGCAATCACAGCATGAGCTACGAGCTTAGTTTAACAAAAACAACAATCGAGAAACTCAAAAACAACAATGGCGGCTGCGAAAGAGTTTAGCGTAGATGCTGCTAGCATCAGTTCTGTGAGAACTGGAGAGTATTTCTTCATTGAAACAGCAAAGAACTGCACTGAAGGCTTTTCTTAATGGAAAAGGTGTTTTCGCTCAATTAGAGTCTGACAACGTTATATGGTTTATTGATCTGATTAGTTGAAGCTCGCCTGTGTTAGACGGTGATAGACAGATGGTTCATCCAATCACCTGCTGAGTATTTTTTGAAAGTGCCTGACCTTTACCAAAGAGTTTCTAACGACGACTTCAGCCAAGTTATGTGCCCTCAGACAGCTCCTTTCTGATGAGAAAAACGAGAGAGAAACGACTTCATTGACAAAAACAGCTCATTTTACCTTGAAATCAAAAGAGCTTCAAGCTATGCAGCAGTCTGGCAATCACAGCATGAGCTACGAGCATAGTTTAACAAAAACAACTATCGAGAAACTCAAAAACAACAATGGCGAGTTTAGCGTAGATGCTGCTAGCATCAGTAGCTGAAAACACCTTTTCCATTGAGAAAAGCCTTCAGTGCAGTTCTTTGCTGTTTCCACCAACACCTTGATGGGTTATTGTGTGACTTTGGGGTTTTAACTCAGTAGTTCAGATCCAAACTAACATTAGTTGCTGCTGATCAAGGTAACAGTACACCAGCAACTCAACTGCAAGCTGAAATGACAGTCTGGTGGCTTCGGAGATAGTGGTATAAGGCTTCATTTTGGTCTTCTAGTCCTTTTTTGAGCATAAATATCTACCTTTAGACTAAGGAGGCTCATGAGCACTGCCTCATCTGAAATGTTCACTGATGTCATATTTTGCAGCTTGGATCCATATCGTGTTGTGGTTTTTAATTTAACCAACATCAGCTGTGTCGTGGCCTGGTTCGTATAAACCGCCCTGACAGCTGCCAAACACAACACTCCCCCGTGCTTTACTCACTGTGTGTTATAGGAAACTGTTGCTTCACTTCATGGTTGGTCAGACTATACTGGGTTCTTGGCTCATTTGCCGGGAATAAAATGCATGACTGTGGGCTGGAAGTGTTTATGTTGAAGTGGCTGGTCTCTGCACACCTTATAGAGCTGAGTGTGCTTATTACAGCTTGGTCAATAACACTTTTCAGGCTTTGGGGTGTTTGCAGAAGGATGTTTGTACCGCTGGGATAGAGGGCCTTTCTGTAGGAAGTTTCAAACCAGCAAAGCAAACTTTTGGCTAAATGCAAGGACACAAATTAGGATTTTTGGGTAGTAACTGATTACATGTAATTGGGATTACATAATCATAATAGGTAATCAGCCAAGATTATAATTAGATCAGAGTTACATTGTCAAGGATAAGTTAATTTGATCACATATTTAAAATATGTCTTTGTTATCATTATAACCAATGGTTTATTAACCCTCTATAGACCTTTATAAGGGAATGATCCATTATCTTTCCCTTGTCCATTCGCACTTTGGAGTAAAGATACTGGTATCATATAAAACCTGATGATCTAACACATCTATTGGTACCAAGCATGTTGTGAAAGGGGATAAATAACGCTCCAACAACATTTTCATGGTGGAAAAACTGGCATGGCCATTTTCACAGGGATCCCTTGACTTCTGACCTCTATGGGTACCCACAAGTCTCCCTTTTACAGACAGGCCCACTTTATGATAATCCTGTGAAGTTTTTTGAAAGTGATATAAATGTGTTATTTTAGTGTATTTGAATATTTCTGCAAACTGGGATCAATTAACAGTGTTGGAATTGTATTTATTGCGATAACCATGTTAACAAAAACTATTGTTTTCAACATGGAAAAAAAATTGTTATTTGATTTGAATATGCAAAGCTGATTTTATTTAAATTGAAAATCTTTTGAGAGGATAAAAAATATATATATTTGTGCTATTTCTTTAGTATAAAGTGCAATATTTTCAGTGTTTGATTTTGAAGTAATACAGAAGTAATAGATTTAGATTACCTTTTTTATGATCCAATGGATTACATTTCTTGGTTACAAAAATTCCCATGTAATTAGTATTCAGTCACCGACTACATTTTAAAGTAATCTGACCCAACATGGAGAGCTGATGATGAGTATGATTTAGTCTGTTCCAGTCCGGGTCAGTTGGTGTTGACATATAAAATCATATGTCTTTGATATGTCTGCAGCTTTTCCTGAAGTTAGCTTCATTTTACACAAGTTCACTCACCTGTAGTTTCGTCTGTAGGCTCTACAGTCCTACACACGTCTCCATCCAGGATCTTACCAAACCTCTAGCTTTTTTCCTTCCTTTTTTGGTCTTTTCGGCACTAATTTCGCTTGCATATAAACAGTGCAAGCTGCTGGTTGGCGTCCATGTTTGTTTAGCGTCAGAGCTCTAGTTTTTACTGAGCAGTGGTTTAATGCGTTGTCTGGTGTATTTACTCAGGAATGTGTCTTAAGGTTTATGCTTCTTCCTGACTGTCAAAAGCCAAAAACAAAATCTGTGCAAGTTGGTGGAAACTATGTTGTCTCTATGTTTGTTAGTCCAGTCTTTGTCAGTTTCGCCTCGTCTTCAGGTTTGTCCCAAAATATGGAAAAGCCAGAGTAAAATGGACACTGTTTCTGGAAAAAATAACTCCAATACTGGACTGTAGTTTCACAAGCCATTAAAGGGAGAAAGATTTGAGTGTCATCAGCATAGAAATTATAATTTATGTTTAATTTTTGGAAGCGGTCTAATTTAAAACCACTAAACAGGATATTTGGTAACAACAATGTAAATGACGAAAGTAAAATTACCAAATGTTGGATTACCCAAACTACAATAAAGTAAATTTTTTCAAATAAGATTCAAGCAAACTATGAGCTCCTCCTTCATCTCTCCCACTCTGTAAGCTCTAATTGACCTAAAACAAGCTAAATTTAAACACTTCAACTAATGTCAGCTGTTTAAACCTCAGTCCATCCACATGTCTGTCTTGATGTTGTAATGACAGCAACCCACTCAGATGAATTATTGGCTGAGTCACTGTCACATCTGTTCCACTGACATCACTGGAACTATCATCCTTAATACCGTCTTATTTTATTATTAGGACCATATTATTGGAAAAGACATCTTTTATATGAATAACAAGACTGAAGCCCTTTCTTTTATGTGAACAAAATAATCTCACATACTTGTACTTACTTTATTAAAACTGCTTTAATCCAATTTTTATATGAATAATAAAATGTGTACAGCACATTATAAATAACTGGTCAGTCCCCTCTGCAGCTGATACTGATCAATTCTGTGATGACTGAATACCTGCAGACTCTCAACACTCCCAGAAACCTGTAACTCTTGGACCTGGTCATTGTAATCTATACACAACCAGTCCGAGAGACTATTTTGTGCATAAACCCTGTTTCTAACTACACTTTATGTCCAAGTAAACAGCGGGAGGTTAAAACTTAACTGAGCATCCAAGGACATGATAAGACTCATCGTTGCCCCTGAACTCATGAATGTGTCACTGAAAGGGATGTTGAATACAGAAAGACAAGATCATACTTAACATGCTTTATTTAAACAATTGCCATTACAACATTGGCGTTCGTAATAATTCGTGTGAGAGGACACTCAATGTGAAGACCATTCAAGCCTTTGTGTGCTGGTGTATGTGGAGTGTTTCTATTGAGACTTTTATGCATGGATGACAGAATAAACCCTACAGATAGACAACATCATACTTTTATGCTTTTTTCAGAGAGCAAATAAGCTGCAGGATGACTGAAGGTAAAGACTATGCTAAAGAAGGGTAGAGAAGTGAGGTCCTCACAGCTCTGATCCAGAGAACCAGGTGACCTAGGCTTCAGGTTAAAGAGCCAGGAGACTTGAGTCCGGGAATGGTCTGAAATGTTGCATGCATTGTGTGAAAGAATCAGATTGGCAACTGCTCTGTGTTACACATGAATTGGCTGTGTATCCGCTGTGTAAGTCATCAAGGTTTCCTGAACTCCTCATCGTTTACAAGGTTCATCTTCCTTAATTATATTCTGGAATATTAAATGTTAATAACAGATGGAACTTTATTTGGGCATTTTACTTTGTACTTTGTGGGTGTTTTTACAGCTATATTCTTTATGTGGGTGGGTGTGGATGTGTATGGGCGTGTGTCTATATATGTGTGTGTGTGTGTGTGTGTGTGTGTGGGATGTGGCTTTCTGAGCTCAATGAGGGAACATTTTCTTGAGGCCAAATAAAGCTGCCCATGTAAACTCCACATTCCTGAGTTTGCGGTGTTTCTGTCTCAAACTCTCTTTCTTTTATGGAGGGAGGAGGCTCTGTGTGTGTGTGTGTGTGTGTGTGTGTGTTGTGGACTTCTGAAGGTCTGCACAGGACTGACATTGAGCTTCACACACTTTCTGCTTACTGTTGCAAAATGTTTCTCAATCTGCACTAAACTGTGCGCGTTAGAGAACGTAGAGAAAGCTAAAACTTTTCACCCTCTTCCATCAATCATCTCTCGACCCCTCAGATTGTATCTGGTGACCCTCTGGAGGGGCCCCAACCCATATGTTGGGAACCAGTGGACTACACTAGCTAATTGTATATAAAATGGTTCAAACAGTGATCATTGATTAACATTGATTAACAAAATCTGATTATGTCACATACAGTCAGATATCAGTCAGAGAAGTTGTAGTGCACTATGTGTACTTTTACTGCATGAAGCTTAAAACACTTGTGCACAGTGAGTACAAGACCTGTGTACTTTTACCTACAGTGAGTACAAGACCTGTGTACTTTTACCTACAGTGAGTATAAGATCTGTGTACTTTTACTTACAGTGAGTATAAGATCTGTGTACTTTTACTTACAGTGAGTATAAGATCTGTGTACTGCTGTCAGTGTGATGGAAACATTTAGTCATCGTCCCACCCAGAAACCACAAAACCTCCAACCAGCTCCACAACAATCTCCCTGCGGCTGCAGCCTCCGTGACCTCGGAGGGCGGTGGGGGAGGGGGGCTGATCCAAACTCCTAGACAGAACCACACACACACAGACACACACACACACGTTTACAACTGGAGTACAGCGTATGAGCGGTAAAAGACCACACAGCACGTTATCACACTGAAGGCTCTCTCTACTATCTCTCACACACAGACAGCATTATCATGCAGCCCAGCCCTGAACCCGGACTCTGTCATTAGACTGGAGCTCAGTGGGGTTGAACATGGTGCCTAAATTACACAGAGAGCCTTCAGGACGTTCCCGTTGAGCAACACGCGACTTTGAAAGAGACCCAGAGAGGATCCAGGAGGGGAGTGGACTGAGCCGGTCCGATGCGGCTCGGCCTTCGAGGTCACTGCAGCTCTAATTTGCATAAAATGGTTTCTGGGTTTTCCACAGCTGAAGTGGACCTAGAAAAACCCCAAAACACTTTACCGCAACACAGACCTTTCCTGGAGTGGCTGAGGAGGAGAGACAAACAGGATCAGGATCCTCCACTAGACCAGGAACTGGCTGTTACAGATAAATACTTTACTTTACTTCCCGTAATGTTAAATCCAGAATAAAAAAGACATTTTACAACCTATACTTTGTGCTAAAATCTCATTATGTGCTAGCCCGAATCAAGACCGCAACACCGAAGCAGTTTCAGGCCCGAGCCCAATTATTAATTAATCATCCAAATCCAAATAAATCCAAACTAACAATACAGATGAGTCTCTATGAAAGAAACCTGAGTAATAGTAATAACAGAACTAACCATTACCAATAACATAGTTTCTCAACCTGATTGTCATTTTGATCGGTCCACAGTCTTTGCTTTCATTTTCAAAGTTTAGCTATAAAAAAAAGACACATCCATAATTATAATTTAAATAGTTGATTACTAGTTAAAGTAAACTGTGATGCAGAGCTCTCTGTATTGTTCTGCTGTGAAACCGTTTGTCGGAGGGATCTGGTGAGAGGAGCACCTGTGTTTGCTGCCGTCGGAGTTCAGGAAAAAAGAGTCTTGAGGCCGAGTTTGGCGAACAGGAATGTGCTGCTTTTTATTGGCCCGGCACGTCCTGGCTCTGCCCTGCTCCGCTCTGGTCTGTCCAGAGTCTGGGGTTTGGCTCTGGCTCCTGGTTTGGGTGGGTCCAGACTGGTCTGACTGTGTGGTTTAACGGGGTCAGTAGTTAGCGCTGGGCTGGGGCTGGGGCTGGGGCTGTGGCAGAGACATCTGCACAGTGCTCTTACTGGGAATGTCCAAAATAATGACTGAGTGTGACTCTATTCTGCTGGCTGATCGCTGCCTCGGATTCAAAATAAATAACAACCAGCACTGCTGAGCCTCCTCTGACCCCCGTATCCTTCCATGGGGATGATGTCGCTCTGATAAATACTACTGCAGCCATCCATTCTGTGCTAGAGTCTGCGCAGTGCTGATTGGGGTTGGCGCCAAGATATCGAGGTCCCGCCTATATACCGTGACGAGCAGGACTCAGCTGTCAATCATGATGTGAAACCCCCTTTTTATATTTTCAAATAACTAATTAAAACCAAACTGACGATAAAAACTCAAACAAACATAGAAGAAGATAAGAACGGCCTAAAATTACATACGTACGTAAATTAATTACCTAAAAAACAACACGTAATCTTTTATTTTGTCCCATCTGCTAACATGGAGGCTTTATGAACTCTATTGCAGTCAGCCGCCAGTTGTCCGTGTACGGACGCACACGCTTAAAGTTTTAGTTTAGTTTGAACTGGACCAAAACCGGTGCCAGTACTTTTGGTTTGGGGGTTTCGCTGATGTAAGTGTATTTAGTCGTGTTGGTGACATTATAGTGTATTTAAAATATTTGAATTCAACATAATTTGTTATAAATACACTATAAATATAAATACACCAAGTTTTAAGTCAAAAAGTTTTGAAACAAATTTAAAAAGTTTTGCTGACCTCTAATCTTTTATTGAGATAATTTACTTTAAAAAACGTCTGTATTTTACAGTGAACCAAGTTTTCATAATTCGGCGGCTTGAAAATTGAAAGTTTTTGAGTTTTTCACTTTAATTTAAAGATTTCTTTTGTTTCTTATTCAGATTTCTAAAGAAGAAAAGTAAATTATCATTAATTATTAGTTTACTTCAAAACTTAAATTTGAAGAGTTGCCTTGAAATGTACTTTTTGTTTTTACAGTGTATAAATAGTATAAACAGTATTAAAGTATTTCCTCTAACAGGTGCAGACAACCTCGAGAGCTACAAACCTCTCTGTAACCACAGGAATATAAAGTCAATAAAGCTTCTTCAAACACTTGCACTATACACCGCACTTCAACAGGAATCAAACCCACGTCCTCCGGCCACAGAGCGGTTCTAATAACGTCCCCAAGCATTCACTGTTGTACAAAGTCCAGAGAAAATATTGATTTAGCTTTAAATTCCAGCCTTTACTTTGATACTAATATGATCCATGTGTCTCTCCTCCGAGTGTTTTGTTTGGTGGCTTCGGTCCAAAATCTACAGAAATCACTGAGAGACTTCATTCATAAAACTTCCACCAGATAAGAAAGTAAAAGTTGTACGAAGACATTTATTCCTACAAAAGGATCTACTCAACCTCATTCTCATTTATATCGTCAGCTAACAGACAAACAAACACTGAACGCTGTAAAATAACTGACAATCATATTCAGAATAACGTTACTATCTGCAAACTGTTGACCACTGTCAGTATATATAATGGACAGAGCTTTCAGGTCTGTGAAGTGAAGCCAATGTCGAAGTTTCTTAAAACTGCGTTCTGTCTAACGACCAGCAGGGGGAGCTCCAAAATAAGTCTGATAGTATTGAGTCTTATGGAGAAATGAGTTGACTCCTCAGTTGATTTATGAGTTCAGTAAACAGTTTCCTGATGAGTTTCTGGTCTCAGTCTCTAGTTTCAGTCTTCTTCCATACAGCATGATGTTCATTTAGTGACTGATGGTCCCATTTAGAGTAAAACAGACCATAAAGCAGGGGATGCTTTAGGGTGGGGCTACATAGAAACATATAAATCAGACTACAAGCAACGGAGAAAGTGTTTAATACATACAAATAAAGCTTCATACGGAGCCTTTAAGGACAGTTCTTGAGTAAAGGTTTAGTCTCCTTGAACATGACTCATGTAATGTTTGTGGGAGTATAAGAGTCTTTGTAAATGCACTGGATATATTAGTATTCAGCTAAATGAAAAGCTCAGCGACGCACAAGTGTGTGTTTGGGTAGAAAGACTCACACAATACGCTCTCTGTCTCAGCGCTCTGCTCGCAGCACAGCCAGACAGAAACACTCACGGCCATTGTTCACAGCCTGACACTCTCAAACACACATTATGCCAATCTGCCAATGAATCCACAATGGAGTCCATCTGTGGGCCATTCACTGTGTGTGTGTGTGTGTGTGTGTGTGTGTGTGTGTGTGTGTGTGTGTGTGTGCAGGCCGGTGATGTAACCAGGGTTAGTCTAAACAGCTGATTATGATCACAGGAAAGTGATACAGAGACATTCAGTAAACTTTCTCCGCTCGTTTCTCGTTCATACGTGACTCGTTTTCAGGTCATCGACTGTAAAAAACTCAAACTGTTTAAAGTCGACAGAAACAGAAACCAGAAGGCCATTTGCTTCCTCATGTTTATATATTTATGGCAGTTAGGGAGGGACAGTCCAGCAGTTGTAGCGGACCCATTAGCTAACTAATGAATCTTCACTCTGTGTCGCTAAAAGTTAAAGATTGATTGACGGGTGAATGTCAGGATATTATTGGTTGAAATCAGTTAGTTCATGCTGATGTAAGCACGCGTCACA
>JAGRRF010011243.1:1172400-1182752 GCA_019097615.1 Morone chrysops
GGGGGGGGGGGGGTCGCGAGACCTTCTTGATTTTAAAGAGTGTGAGAAAATGTTAAAAATATGAGCTGTAGGCCTTTATCTCAGCATTTTGTTCAGTTCTTGAAAAAGACGAAATTAGATATTTTGCTTAGATAGTGACTGAAAATACAGACAGACAATTGCATCTCTGATCAATATTTACAGAAAACAGTATCAAAGCAATGCTCAAAATTCATTGATTCGCTTGTTTTACATAAACTTCCTTGCACAAATGCAGTGGATGCATCTGTTAGTTTGAAAGTGCGATGCTGGATGTCACTAAATCCTACAAACTGGGCCTTTAAAGCATGAAAGAGGCAATTTTACTTTCAACACTGACAATATGGCGGCTTAAAAAGAGATTAAAGTGCTGGTGTATTTATTTCACTTTACATTATTAAATATTATTAGAGTTCAGCAGTTTTATATCTGCATATGAAGGCAGATACATTCTCTAAAAGGTTAAATCGTCGTCAGACAACATCCGATCAGAGATTACACAGCACACAGACTGGTTACCTGCATGTTTAAATCTTATCTGCACACAGTTGTAGCCTCCTGAATGAAATGTTTTTGCATTGTTGTTGTTGTATTACAGTTTGTTGTTTATTGTATGCACAGGAATAATGTTTGTGTTTTTGGTACTTTTTGTTTTTGACTGCAAATTAAGTTTCACATCCGGGAGAATAAAACTGAACCAAAGGAGCTGTGCAGATATGTGTTTATAGTGATGATGAAAGCAGTTGTTATAACATTGTTTTATTGTGTGAAGATATTACAGGAGGAAGTATTGTAGTTCCTCTGAGTCAGCGAGGATCAAAGGATGTATGAGTGGCTCTGAGGGGGGTCCATTAGCTGTCGTACAGCAGAGAGAGACTGCAGGGATGTGTGTTGTTTTCTGTTAATGGTCGGGGGAGACAGGGAGGAGGTCTCTGAAGTTTCGGAAGTGGTTTTGTACAGAACTGTTCTGTGGCGACAGCTCCCGTCTGCCCTCATTCGCAGCGACCCCCTTTCACAGAGCTGGGGTCAGAGGTCAGAGGTTAATCCACAGACTGGTTTCATTGTCTGTCAGCCTCTAACACACATCAGCTTTCAAACCTCCGACTTCTTTCTTTGCAGCCGACGCAGTGAAATCCTCTGAAGACGAAGAAGACGATGAGTCATCCTCGGAGGAAAACAAACTGTCCAACGAGCTGTCAACAAGCAACGAGAAGCTCCAGCGTAAGCCTCAAACCTTTGTTCTCTCTTCTGTTAGTGTGTGGAAAACATAAATCAGTGCAAACACAAATCATTGTAATCACCGTGTTTACCTCGTTAGCGTTGGCGCCGCAGTGGGTGATGCCAGAGAAGATGGAGAAGCAGCTTCACGCCGTTCCAGCCAGCAGGACTGTGAAGTTTCGATGCCAGGCGACCGGAAACCCGGTTCCCTCCCTGCGCTGGTACAAGAACGGGAAAGAGTTCAGGAAGGACCAAAGAATTGGAGGGTTCAAGGTGCGTTTCTCACCGTTCCTGCACAAAGAGAACAGACACAGGTCCAACCAGTTGTTTTCATTTGATTTCTTATCCTCAACCCTCAAGCAGATCAGAGACCACATGTGGACACTAATAATGGAGTCAGTGGTCCCGTCGGATAAAGGGAACTACACCTGTGTGGTGGAGAATGAATATGGGAGTCTCGAACACACCTACCTGCTGGATGTCGTTGGTAAGAAAATCACTACACCCAATAAGACGACACGATCGACACGGAAACACCAATTGGTCTTTAATAAGCCTGGTCCTAACTGCATTGTAAGACTTTACATAAACCTAGTCTGCTGTCCAGCATTGTGAGTCATGCATTATTAACAATCTCTCGCTGTTTAGATAATTTATAGCTAAACATTTCTAATTTGTGGCAATAAAAGAAAAAGAAAGCCAAATTTCAGACATCAAATGGAGAGCGATCACGGAGGCGATACATGATTGTTCTGACTCAGGCAACCTTAGCACGGCAAGGAAAGACAATCCATAAAACACCATTATGTTATCAGTCGTTACTATGGAAACAGGCTGGATTTTTACTATACTCTTTACCCAATCTTAGCGAGAATAAGGCTTAATCCCTGTTGGCGCAACCGGCTCCTAAAAAACAAGCCCACAATAAACCCTAAAGGATTAAATCATCTTACTTTTTTTTTGCTCAGGATTCACACATGTTTTTACAAAAAGCTGTTTTATGGCAAACAGATAGAGGGTGACCTGGTTTACTGTGGTCTTCTGATGATAAATTAATGTGTTGCTGGTGACCTCTCACATTGTTTAAACTCTGTGTTCCAGAGCGTTCTCCTCACAGACCGATCCTGCAGGCCGGTCTGCCGGCGAACCAAACCGCAGTGGTTGGCAGTGACGTGGCGTTTGTGTGTCGCGTGTTCAGCGACCCGCAGCCTCACATCCAGTGGCTCAAACACATCACCGTCAACGGCAGCAGAGAGGGACCGGACGGACACCCGTACGTCCTCATTCTCAAGGTTGGTGTGTTCTTGAGTTCAAACTGAGCCTCGTAACAGCACAACGTAACATGGTGTCCATTATCGGGGATTAATGGACGATGAGGAAACATCTCGAAGGGCCGAAGACAAAAAAAGAACCTAAAGTTGAATGTGAATTGTTATTGCAAAATAAATGTGTAGAATTCCAATACTGATACCTGAATTAATCAATCAACCAACAATCAATGTTTTTGGGGATTTAGTTGCTCTTTTTAAGTGGATGTATAGCAGCTGCAGAGAGAGTATTATTTAAAAATGTGGTAACAATACATTTTAAACTACAATTGGAAAACTGTTTTCTTCAGTAACCTGTGAAGATACATGTAAGAGGTGTGATTCAGTGACATAAGACTCTATTTGTTACAACCTTCACTCGCGGTGGTTGAATCCGTCTCTTTGTTGCACGACTCTGGTTTCATTTCTCTCTGACAGAGTAAAACCACATCTGTGATGAATTGTGGACTCCTGATGAAAGACAGAGCGGTTTGTTGTGTCTGGCCTGTAGCCAGACTCAGTGCTCATATTATTATGTTCTTCAACACAATGAAAGTCTGGTGAACTGAATCTCAGTTATTTACTCATCTCTTAACCATAAATGTCACCAGTCAGAGCACCGAACCAGTTACCTCCAATTAGGCTCAAGACAAAATCGCTAACTTCTGCTTATGTTATGCACAGCTGCACATAGTTTATATACTTTGATTATTTATCTTCTCGAACGTCTTACACCAGGATTTAAAGGAGCTCTGTGGAAGAACTCATTGTGTGCATCCTTTATCTGAACGCTGATTTTTGGATTGTTTACATTCATCTTCCTTTTTGACTTTGTTGGTGCTTTGTTGCACTTTTTTACTTGTTACTGCCACCAGCTATTGATCCATTTAGAGAGGCAAAACTGTATTACCACCATGTACTTAGGTGAGCGGTACAACCATTGACAGTATATATAATGGGCTGTTAAAACCCCCAGCTGTTGTGACCTTTACTGCAGAAAAATAAAACCGAAAGGATCTGGATTCATCGAGTTAATCAAACACAAGAAGACAATTGTGTTTATACTTAGACCAATATGACTTTTTCAAAGGCTGATATTTACAGAGCAGTGCAGCCAATATATAATGCTGATATCAAAAGACAAATATAGAGTTACAGTACAGGGCATTAAACTTTTCCTCCACCGTCCCAAAGCTCACTAACCCGGTTCCACAGCAGCTAAATACAGCAGCTGTCTGCACATGTGTCTGATAATCGGCTGATTATATCGTATTTACTGACCTATTTTATGTGGTAGAACATGAAACTTAAGCTTTTGTGAAGACGCACTAACACACTGCTGGTTTTAATCTTTCCTTGGGATTGTTCATAAAACTAAAGTTATCTCTTAACTCAACTCATTTCTTTAACTTACATTTCATTTCTCTCATTTTCCAGACTGCAGGTTTGAACACAACAGATAAAGAAATGGAGGTTTTGACTCTGAGGAATGTAACTCTGAACGATGCTGGGGAGTACACCTGCCTGGCGGGAAACTCCATCGGGGTGTCTCATCACTCTGCGTGGCTCAACGTGGTCGACGGTACGTCATGATGTTCAGAAATCGGAAGTTAAAGCTGCGACACTGAGGGTTGGACAGTCTGCACCTAGAGCCGAAGGGTCTGTCCGAGGTTTCTGCCTGTTAAAAGACAGTTTTTCCTTGCCCCCGTCGCCAAGTGGAAGGGTCTGTCCGAGGTTTCTGCCTGTTAAAGGCAGTTTTTCCTTGCCCCCGTTGCCAAGTGCTTGCTCATGGTGGTACTGTTGGGTGTCTGTCCGAGGTTTTTCCTTGCCCCCGTTGCCAAGTGCTTGCTCATGGTGGTACTGTTGGGTCTCTGTAAATGTCGAGCAGCATAACTAAGAGATGGTTCAGGGCTCACCTGATCCCTGTTGGGTCTCTGTAAATGTTATAAGGAGTTCGGTCTAGACCTGCTCTATTTGAAAAGTGCCCTAAGATAACTTCTGTTGTGAATTGGCGCTATATAAATAAAATTGAATTGAATTGAATTGAATTGCTCTAACGTCTCTCCCCTCAGACCTGCCCCCCGCCCCGCTGCCCTCGCAGACGTACTTGGAGATCTTCATCTACTGCCTCGGGTTTTTCATCATAATCATCCTCACGGCCACAGCGGTCATCTGCAGACTCTGCTGCGCCCCGAAGAAGAGCGATTTCAACAGCCAGTTAGCCGTCCAGAAGCTAGCCAAGAGCATCCCTCTGAGGAGACAGGTAACGTTTCTGTTTCCCTTCTTTGTTCCATTTCCTGTTTGGTCTCTTAACTTCCTGTTAACCTGGGATCTCTTCCGAGTCAATGAAACACATAAAGTTATATAATAATAAGAACTCTGACCCTGCAGGTGTCCGTCGAGTCGTCGTCCTCCCATCAGTCCAGGATGTGTTTGATGCGCCAGTCTCGTCTCTCCAGCGCGGCCACCACCATCCTGGCAGGAGTGTCGGAGTATGAACTTCCCTACGATCCTGCCTGGGAGCTGCCACGAGACAGGTACGACAGCAACCTGTCTCACTGCTCTTCTGCTGCAGCTTCCTCAGCTGTTTTCACACTTTTCTCATCACTTCCTGCGTAATGAGCCTTTTGACTTACTGCAGTCTGCCTACACCCTTCATTTAGTCCTGTCTTCTGCTGTTACCTTGTGGAACCTCTAGTCTACCAAGTGGCTATAAAAGTGAAGAAACCCACAGAACGCTTTCTAACAGCTTCTAATTTCCTTCTTCTTGTGTGGCCATCCTCGGCCTTCTGCTGTCTTAAAATACAGATCGTCTTTTAACATGAGGTCACATAAAAAGAAAAACCATATTCCTGGTTTGTAACGTGGACGCTGTATTTCTATGGCTAACCTTCAAATTGTCATGACAACAGATCAGATGTAAGATACGTTTTATAAACCTTTGTACGGTGGTTATTATGGCAGCTATTTTTTTTATCCTTCATAGTTTTTGTTTAGCACAGCGAAGAGAAGACAGAGAAAACAACAGTGTGTCCAGAGTTTGGGATCATTTCAGGCAGAAACTAAATGAAAACTACAGTGTGTCTGTTGTAAAACCAAACTAGCCTAGCACAATAGCACGACATCTGTGAAAACACCTGGATCATATTTTAGTTTCAGTGCTACCTGAGCGAGCTGTCTCTCTTCAGTCTGACCCACTTAGTAACGTCTCAGTCAAGGACAAAAGTGTCACATTTCTCCTCCTCCTGCTGTTGTTTGTATCGACAGTTTCAGTTCAAACATTATAACTCATACAGGAAGGTGTTTGTTGCATTAACTGCAGTGATTATCTGTAACATGTACAGTTAAAGCATGCTGTATGCTGATGTATCTGCTATCTGCTGTCTTCAGGCTGACTTTGGGGAAGCCTCTGGGTGAAGGCTGCTTCGGTCAGGTGGTTCTGGCGGAGGCCATCGGCGTCGACAAAAATAAACCAACACGCCTCACGAAGGTGGCTGTGAAGATGCTAAAAGGTGAGAACTAAACTCTGCTCTCCAACCAACACACTGGAGAAACAGACACAATGTTTTTAACACAAATCAATAAATTAATTAATGTGTAACGTTTGCCGAATTTACAAGAATGTCCAAATTAATAAGAATTGATCGTAGGCCGCAATTCACAAAGTTCATAAAGTGTCTCAAAGTGTGCAATTTTTCAGAGATGCTGTGGTTGCTTGTTCATCACTTGAAATTGTGTTGGCAGTGGAAATCAGACAGTGTTCTGTGTACTTACAGGATGTCAGTTGAGTAGGCAGTCCTTCAGTATGGACCAGAGCTCTTTGTGTACACATGTGGTCTGAATAAGAATATTAATACCTCAATATTAATACCTCTTGGGTGCATTCACACCTGTACTCAGCTGTCCACCAGGTGTAAACAGAGCCTTTAACATGACGTTATCTGAACTTGTTTGTAGCGGACGCCACAGAGAAGGACCTGTCCGACTTGATCTCTGAGATGGAAATGATGAAGATGATCGGCAAACACAAGAACATCATCAACCTGCTGGGCGCCTGCACTCAGGACGGTGAGTGTGTGCGCTGTGTGTGATGTGTATCAGCAGTTATGTGTTTTAGTTAAAGAAGTTAAAGGTGACACTTTGACCTCCAGGCCCTCTGTACGTGGTGGTTGAGTACGCCTCGCAGGGCAACCTGAGGGAGTATCTGCGCGCCCGTCGCCCAGTCGGGTTGGAGTACTGGAGCAACTCCCGGCAGGTCTCTCTGGGCAGTCTGGAGATCAGGGAGCTGGTGTCTGCTGCGTACCAGGTGGCCAGAGGAATGGCGTACCTGGCGTCGAAGAAGGTCAGTTCATGTTGGATTATGTCAGCTCTGAAAACAGCATGTCAGACGACCCCTAGTGGTTGTTTTGTAAACCCGTATCTCTCTCTCTCTGCTGTGCAGTGTATTCACAGAGACCTGGCAGCTAGGAACGTGTTGGTCACCGAGGACAACGTGATGAAGATCGCCGACTTCGGTCTGGCCCGAGATATCCACCACATCGACTACTACAAGAAGACCACGAACGTAAGAACCTTTAACAGACAAATATCAGGAGGATTTTATGGGGCGGAGGGCTGACGTTTGAATGTTCCCACAGGGTCGACTGCCGGTGAAGTGGATGGCACCAGAAGCTTTATTCGACCGCGTTTATACGCACCAAAGCGACGTGTAAGTTTTAACTTTAAAGACCTTTCTATGTTTGTGTTCTTGTTTGAGCAGTTATTTTAATCCAAAACCCCAAAGATTAAACAGAAACAGAAACTCAAAAGAATATCTGGAAGGGAAATTATTTGTATTTTTGCTTGAACAATGATGAAAATAGCTGTGATTGATTTTATTTTTAGCTCCAAATAAATTATCTTTAATGCACACACTGTGAAACCAGATAAGTTAATTTAACTCAAAATAATTGTTGAAACTGATTGCATCAAAATTTAACACAAACTTAATTTTGTAAGTTAAAAACATTCTTGTGATTTTTATTTTTGTTAATATGAAATCAAAATACCTAGTAAAAAGTTATTTATCATAATAAATAATTTCGAAAATTGACTTTGTGTTACTTTAAATTAAGATTGAAACATTGTGATGAGCTTAAATTAGACTAAAAAGACACACACAAAATGTTATTTTCTTAGTGAAAAAGTCACATTAAATAAATTGTGGTAATCCCACATAAGGATCATGATGCAGCAGCATCTTAGAAACTTTTAATTCAAACTAATTTATCCCTGAAAGAACCATTAAACCATTAACAATATGGTTGAAATAAAATGGAAATATATAAATAATGTAATGATAGACAGTAAGATCCCTCTGAAGACAAACACACCTCACTGCAACAGATAAAGGAAGGAATAATTTTCCATATTACGTGTCCAAGAAGGTTTTTTAATGTTTCTGTGTTTGCCACTGCTGCAGGTGGTCGTTCGGAGTCCTGCTGTGGGAAATCTTCACCCTTGGGGGGTCCCCTTACCCTGGCGTCCCCGTAGAGGAGCTCTTCAAGCTGCTGAAGGAGGGACATCGCATGGAGAAACCCTCCGCGTGCACGCAGGAGCTGTGAGTGCACGCCGGTTTGAGTTCACGTAATAAAATATGAAATTAACGAGAAGAAGGGAACACTTGTAAAGAACATTTAATGACAAAAATGTGAAGCAGATGAGTGAATGTGTGTGAAGAGGGCTGAATGTGAATGTGTCTCCTCAGGTATCTGATGATGAGAGACTGCTGGCACGCCGTCCCGTCTCGCCGGCCGACGTTCCAACAGCTGGTGGAAGATTTAGACCGCACGCTTTCTCTCATGGCTAACCAGGTAAAGTTTCACCTATTATCCGTCAGCTGATTTCACCAAACTTTACAATATCTGATCATCTATTCAGACTTTATATTCCGTAGCAACAAAAGGGCTCAAGCGTTCAAGGACAGTGGGAAATTACACGCTCTTTCAAACTTCATGTTTAATTAGGAAAAACAAGCACAAAGAGCAACCATTTACAGCAAGTACATTCACCTGATAATGATCCTGATCAGCCAGCGTCAGTAAGCAGTACTCCCATTATTAAAGCATCAATCAAACTAATACCGTCAGACATCCTTATCAGCCTTTATCAGTGAGCTAGTGTTTCTATAGTGGAGACCAAACGTTAACAATGATCCATACCAGCAGTTTGAATCCAACTAAAAGCTCCCTGCACCAAACTCCCTTTAAGAAATATCACATTTTAACAATTCCTAACGTGTTTGTAACAACACGTTATTCTAGAAACACGAGCTAAAGGCCGTCATATGTCCACAGTCTGACTGTCAATACAGGATCAATATCATCCATAAAGATACAGTGTATACTGATCAATATCATCCATAAAGATACAGTGTATTCTGATCAATATCATCCATAAAGATACAGTGTATTCTGATCAATATAATCAATAAAGATGATCTGTATTGTGTCTCCTCAGGAGTACCTGGACCTGTCCGTTCCTCTGGTCCAGTATTCTCCGGTGGCGTCTCATTCCTGCTCCACATAGGCGTTCTGGGACCTCTTCCCCTTCTTGGATCACCTTCATCCCGCTTCCTGTGCTGTGTGGGGCGGCAGGTGCGGCGGTCCCAGACGAGGCCCGGGCCGGACGGAGGAGCTCTGAACCGCCGTCTATCAGCAGCAGCAGCAGCAGCCTGATGTGAAGAACAGCTGGACTGAGCTGGACTCCCCAGCAAAGGCCTCAGGAAGCAGCTCACTCATACCGGGTGTAAAGACTGAGTCCACCCACTGACTGACTGAGAGCGGCTCTGCATTAATAATAATGCTCTCTGTGTGAATACTGTAAATAATAGTTTGTGCTATATGGAAGAAATATGACGTATAAAGGGAGCAATAGATACTAAAATAATTGAATATAATAAATAAATCTATAAATGTGTAACATTTACTTTTTATTTTTCCTTCCTAACCCTTCAGAAATAATATTTACTCATTTATAGATTTATTTAAGTTCTCATTCATGTATTTATTTTCCACTAATATTAATGTGTTTCTCAGTGAGGTTTGGTCCTCCGCAGTAATGTTGCCAAAGATGTCTGCCAGTGTTACAGTCCAACATTGCACTTATTCCTCCAGCTGATTACAGAAAATGCTTCTAGTTGAATGTTTTAAATGATTAACAGTATTATTAAAAACACTTTGGAATATTTACTGCAGTTGTTGTGATTAAATGGACCAAATGTGACCTTTGATTAATGTAATTATCTATTTTATACGCACATATGTTGTCACAGCGAATTGTTAGTTTGCTAGTAACATCAGAAAATGTTAGATAATAAGTTAGTTAATTTACATTACACTTGTCGCATCTTAAGTTAGCTAATGTGAGCAAAATGCTAGTTAATGTACATCAATCGTTAGCTAGTTAGATAGCGTTTTGTGAGATATTGTGTCACATCTTAAGTTAGCTTTACGATTGATTTAGATTAACTATCTAATGTTAGTTAACTAGTGTTCGCTCACAGCTTTCTGAGGTCACTAGCTAACTAATGAGAGATAACGAGCTAGTTAGCCAGCGGTTTGCTAACATTAGGTGACTTAAGATGTGACTACTGTAAAACTTCCATTAAAAGCAGGTCCCTAATAGACGCAGGTCTCTTTTAAAAGCCTGCTGTGGCTACAGGTTTTGACAAATAAACGCAGGTCTCCAATAGAGGTCTGGGCTGGATTTTATAGAAATGATCTCAATGTATAAAACCTCTTAAAACCCACCGGGTCGCCTGCTTGAGCA
>JAGRRF010011243.1:1182762-1193275 GCA_019097615.1 Morone chrysops
CACAAATATAAATGTTTAAACTTCTGTCAATATGTACATGCTGCACATCATTAGATCAGTTAGATTCTCCACAATTCAATCGTTCACTATATTTTATGAAAACTATCAACACTCAAGTATAACGTTATTTCATTGTGACTTACCGGTAACATAGTAACCAAGAGAAAAGGAAAAAAACCTCTGAAGCATCATAATCATCATGTTAGTTGTCAAATTTGCTGAACAAAACTCAAGAGAAGCAGCAGTTTGAGTTTAGTTTAGTTTAGTGCTAAAGGAATTAAAGGCCTGTCCCAAATAGAGGCCTGTCCCCAATAAAGGCAGGGGTAGTTCAGTGACTATTATCATAAGTTTTACGGTATATATATGTTGCTTTTATCTTTAAACATCTCAAGGATGTGTTTGTTTTTTCAACATAGATTAGTTTAGCACATGAGTGGTGTACTGCAGGGTATATGCAGGTATACGGAGTAAACCCACTCTGTAATGTGCATCAGTGCTACATTTTCCAGGATAGGAAAGGCATAACATAACCAGGTTTCATGAGTAGATGGAGAGAGGAATAAAGAATATTCTGTTTAACCTGCATTCATGTAACATCTGCACCCTGAATCAGCTGCAGACATAAAGTGTCATTGTGCAAATACTCCTACATTCAGTACTGTAGTCCTACATGTTTTTAACACACGAGTCCCAGTCCTCCACTGGTTGAATATGTGTGTGTGTGTGTGTTGGACAGAAAGAGATGAATTGTGGGTAGCGAGGCGGGTTCGGGGCCATCTATCACACACTGGTTGTGTCAGTTCCTGCCCTCAGAGAGGAAACATGGGAGGAAACGTCGTACATACGGCGGGAGGCTCCATACATCATCTCACTGCCTCTGGCTGACTGTACGAACATACAACCGCTGTGTATTCTGTTACACACTAAATTGAATCAGCGTGAAGAGCCGCTGGCGTCTCCTCGTCCGTCTCCTTCCTGTTTGCTGCAGAAATATCATCCATTTCCCCCTCAGAGATCTCTGGCTTCCCTCAAACTCTGAATCTGATCCAGACAAAGTTTCATTCAGGAAAAGATCCTGCAGAGAAACTCTCAAAACCTCAAACTCACCTGTACACAAGATCGTATATAGAGCAGGTATGCTCACAGAGAGTTAGTGTGCTAACAACAGCTGGACGATGGATTAAATGAGACGTTCATGTTCCTCTTAAGATGAATCTATATATAATATAATATATATAATTAAAATTATATATATATATATATAGGTATAGATATAGATAAATGTATATATATGTACTATACATTAATGCCTATATTGTTTTTTTTATCTTTTAACCATAAAGAATGTGTATGTGGTTGTAGTTTCTACATTTAGAGGAATGAAGACAACAACTCCCATGATGCCATTGTGTAGTTACTGTGTTAAAGTTAAAGCTGCTCATTTATAAACACTGACTGCTGTAGTTTTCTTTATTAGCTCACTTTGTAACTTGAGTTATTTGCCTCCCCACAGATTCAGAACCCTTCAGTAAACAGAGATGAGGGCTGTTAACCGACACCTCTTCCCCGGTTGTGGAGAGAGGGGGAGGTCGTCTTCCTCACCCCTCCTGATGGAGGTTAATGGGCCGTAACGCTGAGGGTGAGGAGCTTTTCCTTTGTGTGACAGATGGCTGAGAGCAAACACTGAGGAGTTATTTACAGTCTGTTTTACTTCAGTTAAGCTCCTGTAGAAATCTCACTGAATCTCACTGAACACATCTTAATAAAAGGTAACAGAAATGAATCCTAAAGAATCCTAAAACATGATTAAACTCTAACTTAATTAACTCAGTTGTTTTGTTTGAGTGAACTTAGATTGTAATTTAGTGTTAATAATGCATCCAAATAATTATTAATGATCCCAAAGTTTGAAGATTTATATAAAGAAGATTTAAATGACTTTATTCAGATAAATTCTGGATATGAGTTTAACTTCAATTAACTAAATCAAATTAATACAATTAACTTCATTCACTGAAGTTACTTTATGAATAAATACTTGCGTTACTTTTACTCAAATCAAACATCTTTCATGCTTCAGTCGTTTAGGTTAATAAACAGTTAAAGGAGTTAAACTCATCGAGTATAAAAGTATGGATTGTGATTTTTTCCCCTGAGGATCAATAAAGTTAATCTTAATCAATAATAATCTGCAAACTACAATATTAGCTGCAGTAGAATTAGAAATACTCCAGTAAAGTGTAAACTGTACTTGAGTAAATGTACTCAGTTACACCTTCAAACAGCAGCTGACACAAACTGTATAAACAGATATTAAAGTACGCTGACGCCACCTGGTGGCATTTATACAAACTGCAAGTTCTTAGTGACAGCGGCATCATGGGAGTTGTAGTTTAGAGAGTAGAAACATCTGTATAAAAGTAAAGAAAGTAAAGTCTTCATTAAATGTTTGAGTTTGAAGTCAAACCCTTCAGTTTTGACATAAACAAATAATAATCAAACTAATTAATAATAACTTACTTTTCTTCTTTAGAACAACTTTAAGTTTTTAGTCTGTCTGTCTGTCTGTCTGTCTGTCTGTCTGTCTGTCTGTCTGTCTGTCCCTCTGTCTGTCTGTCTGTCTGTCTGTCTGTCCCTTCGGTTACCCACCGTTGCCTCCATCAGCTCACATTTCGTGAGCTCATCTTTCAAAGAACGATAAAAGACTTGTTTACCTGTTATATCACTATAAAAAACTACAATACTGTCATTCTGCTTTTAAATTATATTATTTTAACATATTTCTATTAAATATATTTTACAGTATTCAACCCCTCCAGATACAACAATTAATGCAATTCATCCAAATACAACCAACCAATCGCAGCAGTCCCAAAACGTTGAGCCTTACGTCGTTGCTGATGATTTTTAATGAATTTAATTCTGAATTTAAATTTTCACTTTCTCTGCATCACAAAGCTGCTGTGACATCAGCCAAAAATATTTCTTTATCTGTATCAGAATAATTCCTGCACTGTAAAAACAGAGTTAAGAACATTTTTAGCAAAAAAGTTTTTTTAATAAACTACTAATAATTAATAATGATTACTACATTTTCTTCTTTAGAAAACCTTAAATCTTTAAGTGTTAGAAACAATTGTTAAATTAAGGTGAAAAACTGTTAATAATTTAATACCTTCAATTTCAATCTGGCCAATATTCTGAAAAGATTTAAAGTCGGCGAGTTTGACTTAAAACGTTCAAATTTTGGGAAGACAGTTGCCTTAAAATAAGAGTTTTCTTAACTTTATTTTTTACAGTGCGCTGCTCAATGTCCACTTACTGTTGTCCCTCTCATGTCTTTAAGTCTCTTAAGTCTTTAACTGAAGCTTTCAACCTCATCTGATGGTCTTCATCATCAGCAGCAGACAGAACAGCTCCATCCACTGATGAAGACCATCAGATGAGGTTGAAAGCTTCAGTTAAAGACTCTGAGTTAGAATTTGCTTTGTCCACGAGTGACGATTATAATCTTGTTTTAAAATCCGCCCATGAATCTGTTTTACAGTGCAGACGTCATCGAGAGAATCACAGGAGCCAAAATCCGTCAGATAACATTTTTTTTTATTTCTAACACAAACCAGCAAACAGAGAGTAACCTCTCATTTAAACTAATAAAGTGATCTCTGCCCCCGACAGGAGCCGGAAGAGCTCCACGACCAGCGCGAGAGCTTCTACTGACCTCCGCAGCCTCGTTCCCTCTGTCTAATTAAATATAACTGCCTCATAAATTAACTTTAAGAAAATAAATATCACTGTAATAGGCCTCAAACATCTGTAACACAGACTGCTCAGTGAAGCAATCACCCAAATAATAATAATAATATATTTACCCCGAATCACCATCTAAAGCTTTTTCTACAGAAGGAAATCATTGTAGCTTAGCATCAGTGTGCAGTGTTTTAGTTCTGGGCTCTGACTCCTCCCTCCATGCCGTCCACGGACCTCTTCCTGGCGAACAGGTGGGTCGGGTCGCGGCCCCTGAAGCCGGGCTGGATGTTGAAGACGGGCATGTTTCTCCAGCTGGAGGGGTTGTTGAAGGCGGTGGAGCCGGAGCCGGAGCCGGCGGCGCAGGGTTTGTTCTGGACCAGCTGCAGGAAGGTCTCCATGTCGGGGCCCAACCGGGCCACGAGACCGGTCCGCACCGCCGCCACCGTCTCTTCGTCGCACGCCTGCAGCGTCTGCAGCAGAGTGCTGTAGTACCTGGACACCAACAGGAAGTCAGAGAGTTTATATTAAGAGTCATGAAGACTTTCACGTAGTTATAAATCTTTTATTCTCTTTTTTATCTTTGTTTTGTCTTTTTAATCTATTTGATCTCGTTTTTATTCTGTTCTTTACGCTCGTGCTATCAGTCGCCTGTGAAGCTCTTTGAACTGTATGAAAGGTGCTATACAAATAAAGTTTGATTGACGATACCACGATTTATTTACCATATTTAATTTAATAAAGATATTTTATTTATAGTGGATTTGTGTTTTTAAAGTTGAAGTTTTAAATCTTTGTGTATTTGTTCGGACCACTAGCGCTTCGACGTCAGTTGCTAGAGTTAGTCAGTTAGTTAGAATATTGCTACAAAGCAAAACTAACTAAACGAGCTAACCAATCATTAGCTAACTAGTTCAATTTGAAACATAATGTTAGCAAAACGTAGGCAAACTATCTTTACGATTGATTGATTGCCTAATTACTTTTTTTAGTTTTTAGATGTAATTAGCTAACTAACGAAATGCCTCTTATCTTTGAACCATTTTCAAAATGTGTTTGTCTTTTCATCATAGATTAGCTTAGCACGTAGCATATCTAAGTACAGGAAAGGAAGTTAAATGAGGTTTGCTCAACTGTGATTGGAGCACAGATAAAAGGGGGCGGAGCTTAGAGAGGGTTAATGGTCACCATGCTGCTTCCTGTTTACTATAACTCTGTTTTTGTGACACTGAACTGTTTGTGACTGGAAATGGAAAAAAACGTTTAGCAGTTAGCTCAAAGCACCTCAGTGTCATTCAGGTGTGCTGACAGACAGACAGGTGTACTGACAGACAGACAGGTGTACTGAGAGACAGACAGGTGTACTGAGAGACAGACAGGTGTGCTGAGAAACAGACAGGTGTGCTGAGAGACAGACAGGTGTGCTGACAGACAGACAGGTGTACTGAGAGACAGACAGGTGTGCTGAGAAACAGACAGGTGTGCTGACAGTGTGTGGTCACCTGTTTGGGAAGTGAGTCGGCACCTGCACCACCTCTCCGATGGCGTCAGGGTTGGTTCGAGCCACAGTGCAGATGTCCAGACTGGTGTAACACTCTTCTTGGACCTTTTTAAACGAGACAAACACTCAGATTGATTTATTGATTATTGATTATTGATTATTATTTATTTAATCTGTTTATTTCACAGACCTCTGCGATCATCCTCTGGAAGATGTTACAGCGGCGGATCGTTTGAAAAACCTTCGATGAGATTCCCTGGGAGATGCAGTGCAGGCTTTTCTTCACAAACGTTTTACCCTGTGTAGAGCGACAGGCACAGGTGAGACAGACAGACAGACAGACAGACAGACAGACAGACAGGTAGGTGGACAGACAGGTGGACGGACAGGTGGACGGACAGGTGGACGGACAGGACAACAGGACGCACCTCCGTATTGAAGGTGGCGGCCGTGTGCAGGAAGAGCTCGCAGATTTCGTGCATCCCGTCGGTGTCGCAGGTTGAGTTTTCCAGACAGGAGAAGAATCCGCAGCCGACAGCCACGGCGCCGTTCAAACATCTGGCCACATCAGCTGCACACACACACACACACACACACACACACAAATACACACTATGTGAACACACAAGCGAGGAAGTTGCAGTCAACCACTAGAATCCACTAAATCCTACAAACTGAACCTTTAAGCTAAGCTAATTGTTAGCTTCTGGCATATAAACGATGACGTCTGTCTCCAACTGAACCAGAACATCAACACATTGGAGCCAGAGTCAGTGGGGAACCAAATATTAACAAAACTTAACATTATCTTGCTAACTAGGTAGCCAATGTCCATTGTTAGCTAGTTAGTTAATTAGTAGATAGATACTTTATTTATCCCGAGGGAAGTTCAAGCATTCAGCAGCACACAAACATACATGCATGCATTAAAATGAACCTATAGCACAGTAGCCATACATTAAATGAGATGGATTAAACTTTTGTAGAGGAATTTAAAATGTGCATAGAGAGAAAATAAACTAGAAAAACAGAGATTAAACCGGTGCCGGTAAATTAAGTGTTTAGAGGTTAATGTAAACTATGTGCTATGTATATTGTTGGGTAGATTAATCTATAAAAATGCATCATAATTTATGAGCTGCTTTATATTTTGTATTAATAAATTATAAATGTTCATAATAATATCAATTCAAATATATTAATACATCAAATTAACTAAAGTTATCAAATAAATGTGTAAAAAGTAAAATATCTACACCAGTTTTTCTTGATTACTAATAATCAATATCTGTATCGATCTTTAAGAAGTAACTAAAGATAAATTACAGTAACTGAGTAAATATTCACTCTACTGCTGGTTATTTTTACATTTTGACACTAATATTTTCATCTTACTTCATCAGTTTCCTCTCTAATAATCAATAATCAATATCTGTATCAGCCCTAAATAAAAGACATATGTCGATCTTTAACAAGTACTGAAGTAAAAGTACTTAGTTACAGTCCAACCAACAGAAGTTCTGAGAACCAGAACCGGGACTCACTCGGGCTGTTGGAGGAGAATCGTGCCCGGCGGGGAGCAGCTTCCTCCGGCAGCAGCTCGAAGCAGGCGGCGGCGCTGAGGCCGAGGAGCAGGAGGAGCAGAGCGGATCCAGGCTGCATGTTGAGTCCCGGTTTGAGGTGGATGATGAAGGTTGTTCTGGTTCGGGTTCCTGTAAGTCCTCCTGAGTCTCACCGTCCCCACCCGGTATTTCTATCCGGTCCTCTGGGCGCCGACCAATCAGAGAGCGCGCCGCTCCCCGTTAATGGTTTATTCATGGAGGTAATTAACCCACACAGATAATTGGATGTTTCCACTCAAACCACAAAGATACAGTTTCCCAGCAGCAGTGAACTCATTTCAAAACAACTGCAGCAGAAATAATAAAGAATAAATAAGTAAAAGCCCATAAAAAGTGCCCATAAAGTCAGATTGAGTCCAGATAATAAATATGATATAATAATAAACAGTTTGTTGTGATGGAGAACTCCCATTAATGTTGTTATTCTGCTTTAAATCTGTTATAATGTGTAACTTTCTATAAATAGCAGCAGCAGAAGGAAACAGGAAGACTTTTTGATTCCAGTCACGTCTGTTGGTTTTTCCTGTGATCCGGTTCAGTCGAGCAGAAACAGCCGGAACAGTTTTTACTGAGAGACAGCAGGTCCACAACAAACACATGACCCGCCATCTTTGTCCATTTATGACTAAATACAGGCATTAATTTAATGTAGAAACTTAAATACTTGGTTTAATTTATATAACTGTATATATTATGAGTAATTATATTTATTACAGCGCTCACTTTGTTGAAAATAAAATTTAAAAAAATGTTAGAACCTTTAATGTGCTTTATGTTCCTCCTTTTTTCAAAATAAAAGCACACAGTTATTCAAGATAAATTAATCTAAAATCAGATTGATTTGTTCATAAAACACATTTTTAAAGACTTTACAGCCTTTATGTGATTTACTTTATTTTATTCTATTTTATATTTTACTTTCAGTTTCTATTCTATTATTGTATTTATTCTGTATTTTAATATTTAATTAGATTTTGTTTATCAGGGTGATCATTTTGCTTCGTCTGTTTTTAAAAGGTGCAATATAAGTTTTTATTATTATTACTATTATATAAAATAAGTACAACATTCTCCTGTGATGATGTGAATACACTTCGACAAAAACTATTTAAACTTCATCAGAATCTACAACTGTTGCTTAATGAGTGACAGAAATGGATTTCAGTCAGTGTGAATAAACTCATCCATTGTCACTTATCAATAAACTTAATAATTAACTTAATAATGCTTATTGCTCCTAAAGATTGAAAAATACATTTTGTCTGTTTTAGAGCAGATTTTCTGCAGAAGTCGGTCAAGAGACGCTGCACAGGACATATAATCAATAATCAATAACAATGTCCAAATCACAGAACGCACAGATTCTTTATTAAAGTAGAATTACTGTTTCTTTATTTCTGTGTTAACTGAATATTGTCTGAGTCTCCATGACAACCTCCTGCTGATGTAAAAAGAACAAAAGTAATCAATAATTCACCTCAAACACATTAAAGTCTGTTTTTAAAACGTAATCAGCACAAAGTTCAGGTGTGTGTGAGAATGTGGTCAAAGTAAAAACACTCATAAACAATCAGGAACAATATATTTTACTTTTTGATGAAGGTAAAATGTTAACAACATAATTTTAATGAAGTTCTGATTCATATATTGATTAAACAGAGCTCTTATTTTAATACTCTTCTGTTTCTGTTGGTTTCCACACACACACACAGCCAGTTTACACCTTAAACTTGATTGATTATTGATTAGGTTTGCAGGCATTAAATACACACTGATGACAAACAGTAAAATTAATCAATAAATACATACATTTATTACAAATAAATAAATATAAAAACAAACAGGAACACACTGATGACAACAAGCAGCATAGATTCAATTTATTGACAAAAATATAAAAATATTTAAATAAATAAACAGATAATATTAATTAATAATTGGTTTATAATGTAGCTGTAAGCAGATATTAAATATTTTAATTAATTTTATTGTCAACAGTTATACAAACTTTTCCTTTAAGAAATTAAGTTTAATTCTGTAAACGTAATTGTTTTATTTTTATTGCTTCAAATCTTTGCTTTTTTTAAACCTTCATATTTTTACAGTGTAAAGTTTTTAGTTTGAAGGAGTCGATCCTGAACAGTCAAAGGTCAAAGGTTAATAACTGAATTAAAGTCCGCCTGTAGCTACAGTTAAGCTAACGTTAGCTCCAGTACAAAGTTCAAACATTTTAAATTACATAAACTAAATTTTGTTGAGTTAAAAAGATTCTTTTATTTTATATTTTAAGTGACACTAAATTAGTTTTTTAAGTTACAGAAATATTCCTGATTAAATACTTTTTACTTTTGTTTTTTTACAGGACAAATAAAAACTACTAAATTAAATCAGTATCACTTAAAATGAGTAAAGCTACTTGATCCAGAATGTTCATTTTACTTAAAATATTTGATTAACAATATATTGAGTTAAATTAACGACCCTGGTTTTACAGTGTCGTTGTGTCATTTGTAGGAAATGTGGAAAGTGTTTCTCATCTGAGCATTCGTTATCAGTAAACTGTGAGAAAGTCGTTAGTGGAGGCGGCCACGTTTCCATCGTGTTCACTGGGTTCACCGCAGGAAGCGCTGACCCTCGCCCGGAGGTCAACAGGCTGATAAACATCTCGCCGCCGCTCACGCTTCAGTTTTCATTAACTCCGCCTGCAGCTCTCAAACCAACCAGAGTGGAAGAATAATCACCTGTGAGGCTCGTTAAAGGAGCTCCGTTTATTCCCAGGTAACTTTAATCTTTAATTAATTACCTGATTCAAACACACAAACACACAAAGGCCAACAGCATCTCAGCAAAATGTAACACAAATCTTTTATAAATACAATTTAAACCGTAATGTAAAACCTGATAAAAAATGATTCATTTAAACATTAATTAAACTCAAAAATTAATTGTTGAATCTACTCAGTTGTTTTGAGTGAACTTAAAGTTGTTCAGTTGAATGGAATGAATACAATTAACTTAAATAAAAGTTACATTAACAATAAATACTTGACAATTTCACCCTAGGGGATCAATAAAGTATATCTTCTTCTTCTTCTTCTTCTTCTTCTTCTTGAGTTACTTTTACTCAAAACATCTTTCATGTTTCAATCATTCGAGTTAATAAACTTAAATTGAACTAACTAACTCATCAGGTTTTACAGCGTATTTCCATCCTGAAGTTCAACTAAAAGACACAAAAGGAAGACAATCGTCCAAAAATGGGAACAAATGCAGCTTCAGATACCACAAATAAAACAGGGAACAAGAAGAAGCTCACTGACAATGTGCAACCTTATAAAGTCTCTGTTGGAAAATTAAATAAAAGGAATTATGGGGGGAAAAGTCTGAGATTTTCAAAATAAAGTCAACATATTTAAGGTAAAAAGAGACTTTGTTTTATATCATCATTTTAGTATTTTGTAAAATGTACAGTTTATTCTTAAGATGTTTTATTTTTTTCCCCCTTTGTGCCTACGTCAGCGTTGTGGTTGTCTGCCAGAAGCTGTCACACATTGACTTTTTATCCAGTCTGAAGCCACATGTTTACCATCCACTGTTTAGATCTTGGTGCTTTTTAACTCTAGATTTGAACCGGATGAAGGAT
>JAGRRF010011243.1:1274452-1294860 GCA_019097615.1 Morone chrysops
GCATGATGTTCATTTAGTAACTGATGGTCCCATTTAGAGTCAAACAGACCATAAAGCAGGGTTTCCTTTGGGGCGGGGCTACCTTGTGATTGACAGCTAATTCTCAGCGAGTCTGTTGTATGTGTGAAATCATTATTAGTGCAGCTTTAAGTATATAATGTGACAATAAATAAAAATGATGCCATGTACAATTTATGTGTGTGTGTGTTTGTGTGTGTTCCTCCGTTCTCATCCTGTTAGTCTCTGCAGAGATGTGGTCTGACATTTAACCATGTCACAACAGACCCCCGAGGCACAATGGCTACTTTCTAACAGGATAACATCCTTATTTGTTTGAACTGCACAGAATTGGATTATTACACACACACACACACACACACACACACACACACACACACTCCTGGTTGGTGTTTTTCTTACTTTCTTCTCTTTCTCATCTTTCCGTTCAACACAAAACAGATAAAACTTTATCGACCCCTGAGGGCAAATTCACTACAGAAGCCCAGAGAGGAAACATTAATAATTACAGTGTAAAACCTGACGACACATCTTAATAAAAGATAAGTTTACATAAATTAGTTAAATTTAAAAATATATAGTTGAAGCAACTCAGTTGTTGTTGTTGAACTTAATGTTGTGCAGTATTTAAAATATTGGTAATTTTATTTCAGTTTGTTCCACTGACTAAAAACTATAAATTATAATGCTGTTTATTAAAGATCATAAGCCCAATAATGCATACAAATTATTCTTAAAGATTTGATGTTTGTCACATAAAAACCCACAGTAAATTACATCCAGTTCTGTCAGATTTTGCTGGATGTTTTATCATAAAATTCCTGATTTAGGCATGTTTATGCTGCCTCATTGCCAGGGTGTCTGATCCAGACACTTTGGGACTGAGACTCAACAACCTTCCAACCCAAAGTGTTTTTTTTATCTTTCTCAGCTCTGATTGGTTGTTTTCGATCGATGGGGCCCGGTGGATTTTTACTAGGAATGGTAAACAGACCAGTGTTTCCTTTCTAGTCTTCCGACCACTCAAAGCACTTTTACACTATAGCCACATTCACCCTTTCATTCACATTCACACACAGATACACAGCACCAGGAGCAGTTTGGGTTCAGTATTTTGCTCAAGGACACTTCGACATGCAGCGGGAGGAGCCGGGTATCGAACCAACAACCTTCCAATTAGTGACGACCCGCTCTTCTAATATGACATTGTTATTATTGTTTGTGAGTTACCTACTGCAGTTTAGTGAAGACAATCTTGTTTTTTGTACTTAGTTTCTTTACACATTATTAAAGTAAAATAATAATAATGTAAAATAAATAGTGCTATACTGCATCTGATACTATAACTCACACAGTAATAATGTGACGAGATGCAGGTGTATTGTTTTAATATTGCTCTCACTCTCTGCCAGCAGTGACTCGTTCACACCCTCAGAGCAGATACTGTATATTATTCTGTATATTATTCATCTTACAGTAGCTCCGTGACTGTGAATCGTGTCTGAAAATCACAGTGTGTCACCCTGGAGTCACCTAGCACTTACAGCTACAACCCGTTAGTCCTCCTCCCTCTCAGCCGCCTCCCGCCGACTCCTGTCACTTATCTTCAGAGGCTGTCTGCAGCGCGGGCTGTCTGCAGCGCGAACCATCGCCTCGGGCAGAGGAAGCCGCCACGGAACCACCGGTGGCGATGGAGGAGCGGAGGGAAAGGGGACCGGAAAAACAAAATAAAGAAACACACAACAAAAGGCCAGCGGGCATGGTGATTCTTTTTGTTATTTCTCACCTGTGGAGCGGCTGCTAGCCACATGTCGCTATTCACAAGCCATCCCACCCATCTCCATAGCAACAAGGTGCACATTTTAAGACATCATTGAGATGGAGATGGCAGAATTGATGCACATTCGCCAAAGCTTTAGAGAAATAGTTTGGTGTCTGTGTGTTCAGGGCTGGAGTGTAGCTTAGCATAAAGAATTTCATTTACTTCACTTAAGTACAATTTAGAACTACTACTAAGTTTTACCTCGACATTACATCTATCTGACAACTGTAGAGTCTGATTAATAATACAGAATATAATCAACAGAAATATTTTGATGTTTTATTTCACATTAAGATAAATCAGTTATATCTGAAATCTAATATTAGCAAAATTATAAGGGTAACTAATTAGCTAATTTACATAATCATCATTAGAAACACCAGATAATTAGCTGGATAATCCACATCAGCTGTTAGTTTGCTAACATTTCGCTACCATTAGCTATATGTTAGAGAAGGAAGTTCTTATTGGAGCACAGAACAAAAAGGGGCGGGACTTAGGAAGGGTCAATTAGTGATCCACTCTTTCAACTTTTTCCCCCTGTTTCCAGTCTTTATGCTAAGCTAACCACGTTGTGACTCCAGCTCTGTACAGACATGAGACTGATCTTCTCAACCTCAAAAAGAAATACTAGAAGAATACTAGAAACTCTTTCCTTAATTAAACGAATAAACACTGTAATGTTTTTCTTGTTCTGTGCGACAGTTCGATACAGCCTCCTGAGTATCCGGAGCGTGACGAGACTTTCTGCTCGTCTTTGTGAACATTTATGTTTCTGTTTGTCCTTGCAAAGCTAATTTTTTTTAAACACACTCACACACAGACACACAGACACACACACACACACACACACACACACACACACACACAGAGTAATTGTAGCTCAGTAAATATGTGCTGTTGCTGCTGCTGTTGTTGTTGTTGTGACTCACACTGATTACAGCTCAGCCTGGGGATTCACATGAGGGACTCTTTAAATGTTTTCCATTATACAGTTTTAAATAACGCCCATACATGCATTGCAATGTTTGTGACCGAGCAGCATCAATATGTAATCTGGCTGAATAATTCATAGCACTCTGCCTTCCGTGTGATCCTGAGTTCACTCAGATGTAATGTACAGTGTCACTAACACGCACATACAGTGAACACAATGACGGCAGGAGTGTTAAAGTAAACTGTGGCTTTAAGGCGCTGAAACAAACATTACAGGCAGATAAATGGACCAGAGGAACTACGTCTATGTTGTGTCGGACAAATACAAGAAACCAGGGTTTGATTTCTGTGTGTAACCTTATTTTAACACTTGATTTCTTTCTTTTTTCCACCATTATTAACATTAATTATGAATCTACCATGTGTAAAACCAATCACATTGCGAGTATTTGCACACTCATTATGGAAAAGTTAACATGCAATATTAAAAATGTGCATAAAAGGATCAAATGGATGGAAACTATGTTGAAGATAACATTTTGAAGATGGTTAAACATGTTTATATAGTTATTTGTTAAGAAAGCTAGCTAATGTTAGCAAACCAATGGCGTGGGAACCCTGTGTAAACTAGCACTGGAAGAGGAAGAAGATATATCAGGCTTTGTTTTTTCTCTGTAAATGAGATTTATTGATAAAAAGTCAAATAGTGTATCAGTAACTGTGATCTGTAAACCACAACCGCACTATATAGTTCCCAGGTGCAGACATTGGAGACCTTGTCAGTATAACTTTGTGTCTGACATTAATATTAAAGTTAACACACAAGTAGAATCTGCATTTCACAGCCTTTCATTAGCGTGAATGTAGGTGGTTGTAGGACATGTTGACAGGTCACACTGAAGGCTCTCCAGCCACCGTACAGTCACTGATTTATGAAGCTGAACATTATGACAGAAACAAACGATGTCACATGGCTGAGGCTTTAATACGGCGTCATAAAAAAGACATTAAATCCGACTCCATAATGCCTCCAAGCTACGAATACAGAGAGGAATATAATATTCAAATCTTTTTAAATTTCTCCTGCACAGTTTGAGATCATTTGACACCCGAATGGACTTTATGATGTTTGGACGTTCTCAGTAAAACGTCTGAGTCAAAGTCTTATTGTGCAGAATGGCCCATTTCAGATTATTAAATGTATTACTGTATTGTGATTATTGATGCATTCATGTGTTCATCACTTTAATTCTGCAGCTGGTAAATGTGGATCTGGTTTTAATTACTGTATGAACTACTGGAGAATGTAATCTATGTCCATAAATCATGTTTTATTAGTTGTTTTATATTTTGAATTTGAAAAAACAAAACTGAAGCTGTCAGATAAACGTAGTGGAGTAAAAAGCCTATTTTTTTTTATAAAGTAGACGTTAATAAATTAACATAAATTAAAGTACTAATACTTCATAACTGACTCTAAGCACTAGCTAACTAACAGTTGATAGGTGAGATAGCTAGTTACCAATTTATGTAGATTATTTTACTCTGTATCGAGCAATTTGCTAACATTAGGAAGCTAAGTTTCTTAAAAAGGATGAAATGTGTTCCCCAGAGCTCCCTCTGGAGACACAGGCTTTCTGTCACAGTTGCCAGTTTTGATGCAACCATTAAGAGTCACCAGAGTTTTAAAACCGTACACATGCAGGTTTCGAGCCGTCCTAATTGCAGTAAATTACACCACTGGAAGCCTTTAACACATTTCAACACATTTAAATCTCAGTGCGGAAAGTAAACAACACATAATTATCACCTTTAATATTAAACTGATGGTTATTTTTAGGATGTGGTAATATTTTGGTGATAATAAAGTGCTGATAACCTACAAAGTACACAGGATTAATTTCTGCTGCTGCCTCGCACCATGTCAGTATACTATGTCTTACACTCGGGTCAAAGGTCACCGAAACAGACAATAATAATTCTCCTAAAACACTCGGACGGACAGAAAACAGCGATGGTAAATTGTTTGATTCCATTATTGTTTGTTCTGTAAGTGCTGACAGAGTCCCACCCTCCCTCCGCTCAGACAACAAGCAGTGTTTATCGTCTCACCATTTCCTTTATTCAACCCTTAATATCGAGCGATTTTAAAATAAAAGCATCTCACTGGGACACAACAGCACAGGAGCAGAGATAGAAGATACAAGCAGATACAAGGCAATACTGAGTGGTACTTTAATAAATATTCTTAAAGTCCAGCTGAAATCACAAAATTCTTCCTTTTTGCAGGAATAAAAAAAGCTTTTCAAATTTGTCACTAACATTATTTTTAAATGTATTATTATTTTTAAAGGTCCTTTGGTGTTGAGTGTTTGTGATGGATCTTTTGCTCTGTGCTTTAATAACAGTTGGGCTGCGGTCAACTTCCTCCTTTCCTGGACTTAGATATGCTACATGCTAGGCTAATTTTTGTTGAAAAGACTACATTTTAAAGCTTTTTAAAATATAAAAGCAACATATACATAGTCACATCTCAAGTTAGATTAATGTTAGCGAAATTCGACATCAATCGTGGTTAGATAATTAGTTTCTGTTTTGCTAACATTAGCTATCAGATGTAACTAGCTAACTAACAATTAATGTAGATAAGTTAGTTAATTAGCTAGTGTTTGTTGACATTACCTTATTTATAGGTATAGGTTATACTCTAAATGTAAATGTTTTGTTTTTTAACTAGACTAGATATGTTCTAGGCTTGTATAGCAAAGCACTAGCTAACCAGCTAACTAACACCAAGTTTTAGCTGGTTAGTTAACTAATATTTTGCTACAGAGCAAAACATTAGTTAGCCAGTTAGCCAATCTAACTTTATATTCAGCCTTAGGAAGTTTCTCTACGTCACTGAGGTGATTTCAGGTAAACAACATTCCTCATTAAAAACAACATTAACGCAGATTCAATTACATTAATCAAATTATCTTCCGTTTTGTTAACATTATCTAACATACGTAACAGGTTAACTAACAATTAATGCAGATTAATCTGGTTGGCTAGACTCTTGTACTAACCAGCTAACTAACTAACCAGCTAAGGATTGATGTTAGTTTGCTGGTTGGCTAGCATTTTGCTAAATAATATATAATAAGTTGCTAACTTAAGATGCAACTATATTTATGACATTCATCTTTTAACCATTTTCAAAATGTGGTTGTTTTTTCAACATAGATTAGCTTAGCATTAGCTTAGCATGTAGCATATCCAGGGAGGGGAAAGGGGCGGGGCTTACGAAGGTCAATTGAGATGGTTTTAAAAATGTTACAGTGAAATCAATCAATTTAATTTAAACTACAGAGATCAGTGGATTCACACCGAGTCGAACATTTGGTTTAAATTTGTCCTGGAGACTAATAACGTAAGTAGTTTATGTCAGCATGCTAGCATGTTAAATTAAGACATAAATCATAAACACTGCTGTGTCTAAAGCTGCCAGCATGATTGTAGATAATAATATTGTTTCTGAAAATAGAGCACAGGACATATTAACAGATCTTTGCAGGAATAAACATGCAATTTAATTTCAGTTGGACTTTAAAACAATAAGCAAGAATATTGTTTTATGTTTAAAGGAGCAATATGTAAAAATCTTAGTTAAAAACATTCAAAAAATAACAAAAATTATCAACAGAATATGTAGAAATGACAGTTTGGAGGTTTGTGATAAAACAACTTTGTGAAATACTGTCTACGACAAATTCTTATTTATTTGGGCCTTCTTGTAAATTCGGCAAACATTATACATTAATTAAACATTAAATAAATATAGTAAGGTAAGTCAGGATGACATTAAACACTGAGAAACTAGGATTCACATTATAAATCAGCTGTCAGCGATCAATCAGTTATCTCTCTCTTCGTCTAATAATGTAAACAGCATCTTCTTTTTCTTCGCAATCTTTCTCGACATTGTCAGCAGAAAGTAGCATCATTCAGTAGCATCCCGACGTGTTTGCTGACATCTGATAAAGAAACAATGTGTAACAGGATATATCTCATAGCTAATGTTAGCAAAACAGATGCTAATTAGCTAGCTATCTCACATTAGCTTGCTAATGTGAGATAGCATTTTGCTAAGTTTAGTTTTTACACTGTTTATGTCTCGTATCTATTAACCAGAATAGATATGCTATGTGCTATGCTAATCTATGTTGAAGACAACCACATTTTAAAGATTTGGTTATAAGATAAGAGACATTAGAATTTTTTGCGTATCGTCTGTTAGCATTATAAAATTTTACTAATTTTTTACTAATACACGATATTGTTGCTATCGTTGTTCTATGTCCCGATTCATCCTGCTGGGAAGTAGCTGGGTCCTGTTTCGGGGCTAATGAACTACGCGGTGTCGGATCGGTGAACAGTCCAATGTACTCGCCGAGTTTAGGCGGTATCAAAGGATTTCCTGATACTGTTTCGGTATTGGAACAACTCCAGTGGACACCCTGACTGTCTGCCGATACGCTGCCCCGAATTTGTTTGGAGCATCGATTCGACAGGTGCCCAATTCTTACATAGAGCTCCTTTAAGCTAATACTGTACAAAAGCTGATTCCAGCGCCAGCGTTATTTTACACATGAATACAGTACTGGACGCTTCTATTGGCTTTAGAAAGATAAGAAGTACATTTCTTGAAAACATGCAGCTGCAAACTCACACACACACACACACACACACACACACACACACACACACACCAGAGGAGGATCTTCTTCATCAGGGATTCTGCTCTTCGTCAGGGTCAGCGCTGAGTTCAGATACAGTCTGTATTGCTTTGGCAGCGAGCACACTGAAAAGGGTACGAAGCTCACTGTCCATCTAGTTCATTAAATATTGCAAATAAATCAAAAATCTGAAGGAAAACACTCGTCGAGCTGCAGCAGCGCAGCCGACAACACATGCACCAACTCCCTGAGGAGGAAGAAATAACAGCTCAGCTCACAGTTTCCTTCTTTCATGCAGCCTCTCACGCTCTAGTTTTCCCCCGTTAAAGCCTCTGGCGATCATCTTAATGAGCAACTCCTGGTGTGAGGAGTAACATCCACTGGTCCACAGACACACGGGAATACATAAAGAAGAACCAGCTCTATCCATCATCGTGTTCAAGTCCCAACTTACCAGGGCGTCCCACCCTCCCCCAATAGCCCCTAAAGTGTTAGGCAGTGCAGCAGTTCTCAAACTCAAAATCTGACATTTAAAAAAAAACGTTCAGTCTTATAATTCCTAAAATAATTACACTGTAGGTTCAATGAACCACATTTAAACTTAATGTCGTCTTTGTGTTTTTGCATGAAGACAAAAAAATGGTTTGCTATGAATTTATTAATTTTAAACATCTGTAATGAAGTGTTTATATAACCTTTTTCTTTCCATTAAAAATGTCAGAGGGTACCCGGCTGAAAAAAATATCACAAAGGGGGAATATTAATCGAGTACCACTGAGGTAGAGTCTTATTCGACCCACTTTTCATAAGTCTGAGAAAAAGAAATAACGTCAAACTCTGTGGCAACACAAACCTTTTCTATGCTAACTGTACTAGCTGCTATTATCTACTTATAGCAGTCCTATTAGCTAACTCTAAGCGTACTGAGAGCTCGAAGGCCAGAGGGACGTTTGTTTACATCAGAGCTCAAGTCTCAAGAGACCGACGAAGGCTCCGACCAGGACTCTGACTCTGGGGATGAAGACTCTGCGGGTTCAGGCAGCGACAGGAGAGGAATGAAACCAGTTAATTATTCAGTAACTGTTAACGTTATCCATCATGTCAGGATTAGTTTCAGTGAAGTTGGAAGTGACACAGTGACTTTTTTATGAATTATACAGAAAATAACAATAATAATCGCAACTATATTTGCAGTTTTCACCTAATTTAGTTGCAAAATATGTGTAAAATTATCAACGCATCGCAATAAAAAAAAGCTGCAGTGAAATCAGGCATTTAGGACCCAAACAAGCCAGCAGAGAGTTAAGTTAATATCATAAACGTGTGACTGGGACGATCTTTATTCGGGGACGGCAGCCCTACAGGTCGCAGATGGAGGAAGAAACAGAGAAGAAAAACAGCGAGAGGCACAGAGAGGACGATGTTCACATTTTCCCTGATCTTGTGTTCTTTGAGTGCCCATTTTATCTCAGATAAAGGACACTTAGTGATATTTGTTCTCTTCCAGTAAGACCCTCAGGCAACTCTCCTCCTCTGCCATGCATACACTCACACACAAACACACATCGTAGTTCTGTTTGTACTTTAAATTACTAAACACAGACCCTGTATCCTCTTGACTTCCGTTTCAAATTGTAATCAAATCACTCTTCTTCAGTCATTGAATATACAATTACACTGTATTCTTAAATAACATTAAAGATAATTGATTCAGCCACTTGACTGTGGCTTTCTGAAATCTCCTTTGTCAGTGTGGCTATGACTCAGCTAACAGCGTTCAGACTAACACAAGGAGAAAAGAAAATGGACGCAATTTCCTCTTAATGTACAAGTGTTTGTGTCGATGCTTCAGAGGGTCAATCCCGGTCAAATTCAGAGAGAAAGAAATCATTTTTTATCTTCAGATAAACGGTCTTTCTGTCCGCCAGCAATTCAGAACATAATACCACGTTCCTGTCTAGAAGAATGTACCCTTTGTGTCCCGGCACAGTATCCTCTTGAAGGCCTTCCTGAAATCATTGTTGAAGATGGTGTATATGACCGGGTTGAGGCAGGAATTGCAGTAGCCAATCCAGAAGAAGAATTTAAACAAGGGGTTTGGGATGCTGCAGGTCTCCGGGCACACCGCCTGGAGAGAGTAAGAGAAGAAAAAGGGGAACCAGCAGATCACAAACACTCCCATCACGACAGCCAACACGAAGGTGAACCTCTTCTCCCGGTTCACCATGGCTTTGCGGCGGGAAATGGGTGTCCCCTGGATCTTAGGTGTTTCCTCATGTACCAGTTTGGTGCCGGATGACGTGGCCATAGTGTTTCTGTATCTGCAGGCCAGGTTCAGCATCTGAACTTTAAACCCTTTGTTTGCTCCCGTAGTTTGCTCGTCAGCCTTGTTCGTCTCTACTTTCCCGTCCGCTCCCTCCAGCTCGCAGTCGGAGCCGGAGCTCGAGAAGTTGTCGGGAAGCGCCTCGCGGCCTTCTTCGGGATTCATCTGGGGCTGTTTGTGGGGAACAGCTGAAAGGATTTGGGGGATTGCCGGAGCTGCACTCGAATCAGGAGGGCAGTCTTGGCACGGGATGTTGCCAGGCGGGTTTTGATGCCATAACGCGGTTGAATGCGAACCAGACATTTTGTTCAGGACTTTATCTTGTTGGCAGGCAGTTGTACCTCCTTGATCCCCATTCTGTTCTGACTCTAACTTCACTGGAGGCTCGCTGGTTGCCACAACTGCTTTTTCTCCTGCTACCGCTTTGTGCTTCTGTCCGGGCGGGCAGCGTGTATGCTGCTTGGCGATCTGATAAATCCTTATATACACCAGAATCATTATCACACACGGGGCGAAGAATGAGCCAATTGTGGAGTAGAGAATATACCAGCGTTCGTTGTTGAGTTCGCACACCTCTTCGCCTCCCTCACTCTTGTCGAGGGTGAGAAGAGGAGGGAAGGAGATGACCGCGGAGATCAGCCAGACGACGATAATGGCCGCCTTGATGCGTACGGGAGTGCGTTTGGCGCCGTAGGACACGGGCCGGGAGATCGACAGGTAGCGGTCCAGTGCTATTGCGCACAGGTGCACGATGGAGGAGGTGCAGAAGAGAACGTCCAGTGCCAGGTAGATTTCACACCAGATGGAGCTGAACGCCCAGTAGCCCTGCAGCTCGTTCGCCAGCGAGAATGGAATAATGAGCGTGGCCACTAAGATATCTGCAGCAGCCAGCGACACCAGGAACAGGTTCTGAGCGCCCTTTAGCGAGCGCGACGTCAGGACAGCGATGATGACCAGGATGTTCCCAACGATGGTCAGGAGCATCATGAACGTGATGGCGATGGCAAAGGCGGCGGTGGCTTGCGGGGTGTAAGGCGAGGTCCTGACGGTGCTCCGGTTGCAGGGGCGGGTGCCGGAGATGAGGCTGATGTTCCTGTTGGGGAGTCCGCCGAGCTCCGACAGGCAGGGCGCGTCTGGGGCAGCTGCCATAGTGGTGACGGGGAGGGGGCTTTATGAACGGACTCTTAGAGGGTGAGAGACAGCAAAATGGCGTTTCTGTGGTAAACCATCGAGGATCTGGAGTTCCCCGTTAAGAGGAGAGACTGAGGTGGGCGGAGTCAAGGTGAAGCCATGTGATCTGTGATGAGGACCTACGAGAAACAGAGACAAGATATGAGTATTTTATGTAATTTATGTTATTTTGCATCGTTTTTTGTATATTTTTCTATTTTCAGAAACAAAACTTAACACATAACATCCAGGACACGTAAAGCATTTACAGTGTACCAGGGAGCCATTTTTACTCAGGTAGATGTAATGTAAAGAAGTAAAACGACTTATTAATTGATCGGCTGTTTCTGAGCAGAACTATCTGAAACCTTTCCTACTGTGTTGGTACTTTACCACTTTTACCACTTTTACCAATTCCTTCCTGTTTTGATGCCATGAGAGAGCTACAGAGCGTGTAGAGTTTAAGCTACTTTTACTCACATTCATCTCACAGCTTTAGTTACTTTGCAGAGTTACACTTTGTACAGATTTTAGTAGATACACTTTACTGTATTTTATTCTCTTTCTTTACCTTTTTACACTACATTCCTCTCTGCTGTTGTGCCAAATTGTACATCAAAATATACACATTTATAAGATTAAACCAGTGCTTCTGAACCTTTTTATCTGGAGATGTGTATATTCTTTTTTTAAAGCGTCCCATCCAGCAAAGAAAAAAACCTAAACAGCTACATGTAAGAGCGACCTCTCACTCACGTTTTAATTTCTGCTGCTTGACTTCAGGCAGTTAGGATCGTTATGAAATGAACATCAGATAAAGAAGAGATGCAGCATCCATACAGGCCCTACAAACCGTGAGACAACTACATTATTATGCATTCACTCCATCCACTCATGAAAATTAAGTCATGGCTTCACCATTTTAGAAAAAAAGCATTCAGCTGGCAGAACAATGCTGACAACGCAACGCCAACTGGAAAAAATGCTGTTTGTATTTGTGTTTCAGACGGAGACCGTGAAACTGGTTGTGGCTTTTTAACATCAAATATGTAAAAAAAAATACACTTCTAAATACTTCAGTAGCTGCTGTTTTAATTACAGCCTTGTTTATGATACTCTGTGACCACAAGCCTGTGAGAAAGCAATACGTTCTGCTATTCTGTCCTGTAAATCACTTTTTCCATAAAAAATGACTGCCCTTCTCCGTGATACTGCAGCGCTAAATGAGAACACGATCATGGTTTCAGATGTAAATGTTGGAGGCTAAAACAGTTGAAATCATCAATTTATTTTATGAAAGACACAAAGAGTTTGTGTGTCAGGACTTGTTGTTTTTTCTGACTTCCTCTCTCATTAATCACCTGATGACCCTCAAACCCAGATTACAAATAATCTCCTCAAAATTCATCAAACTGCTCGTTTTACACAAACTCCTGCAGATATTGTGTTCACTGTTTGTGTTCACTGTTCAGTTGATCAGCTGTTAATTTCCATAGAATAATGTCACTGTGGTTTAGATGAATTCTGATAATGGTAATATTTCCTGTAAATATTACATCAGAGGTAAGTTAAGTCATATAGAGTTAGATGAAACACTGAGATATCAGCCGACTGTGTGAAGTTTTCTTACAACCCTTAAAATGAAGAAGACCTTGCGACCCCCTGTGAAGCATTGGCGAGCCCTAGTAGAGGGTCTCGACCCTCAGGTTGGGAACCACTGCTCCAGAGAGTCGAGGTCTGATAGTATACTTCGGTCTGTATCTGTAGACTATGTGACAGACATTATAAATATAGTGTTTCTGTAGCAGCAGCAGCAAAAACGCTCTGTGTGCAGCGAGGCAGCCGTCACCCCTCTGCGTGGACGAGGGCTCGGATTTATCTGCTTGGAGGGCTCGTGACCCCAATGCTGTATGCAATATAAAGCAGTTCATACTAGCTCCACAGTAAACTACTACTCTAACATCAGGATTCCCACAGGTCCTGGAAAACCTGTCAATTTAGATGTAGTTTTATTTAGTTTTCCAGTCATGGAAACACCTGGAAATTGATTAAAATGACGAAATATCCTGGAAATAACTATCTTGTCCTGGAAAATGTTTACTCAGATCGCCTCCATCAAGCTTTTTCTATCACTGACTAACTGACTATTTTATAGATTTTTTATTTTACGTACAACTGAAACGTACAACCCAAATACTGAAAGCTATACAGTGACTATTGATCAGAGATGAGTTTAGTAACCTTTTATACGATTCTCTGTCTGTGTTATGTATTTTTAACAATCATACAGACTCATTATGATTCATATTTGACAGATTTAGTGTTTTCTGCTCTTTGTTCTGTCAGCTTTTTGGTTGATTTCTAACACAGGACGAGACTGTTGATCAGAGAATGAAGCTCTGTCTGTTCAGCTCTTCAAAGTTTAGATCTTAAATAATAATATAAGGTTTAAAAATAAACGATTTCATTTCGTTTTCTTCCAAAAACTGATAAAAAATACTGAGCTATAGACCGACTGTGTATATATTTTGAGTTTTATTACACCCCTTAAAATTCAAAAAAATTAAATTTAAAATGAAAAAGACAGCTTTGGCGACCCCTAGTGGAGGTCCTCACCCCCAGGTTGGGAACCAGTGAAACTGACTGGCAGCAATCATTTCAACATCATAATGAACCTGAAACTAATTTAAAAAAGAGCAATACAACTGGAGGTTGTAAAATAAATAATGACTTAATATCACTAAGTTAATATTTTGAGATACTTTCTCACTATAATATTGTCAGAAATGAGCTTCCGTACAAAACAGTTTTTTTTTGTGTTTAGTTGATTAAAATGTGCGTTTCACAGGCAGAAATACAGATGTTTTAACAGTAAACATGTGGCTGCACAGAAAATAATCAGCGCATTGAACATGTAGGACAGTAAACTGATGATCCAGAAGCTTTTTCATACTAACAAGCACAAATAAATGTGAACTCACTGGAATATCTTCTTCACTCCGGCTGCGTCATTCTGTGCCAACAACTTTAAAACTTAATTTTCTTGCACGAAAATGCCGAATGAGGCACAAAGTGCACCGTGGATCAGATCCCCACAGCCTGGATCAGATCCCCACAGCCTGGATCAGAAACGGAGGGTCAGAGAGAAAATGCACAAATAGATCCGAGAAGATAAAGCAGGAAAAAAAACACTTTTCTTTAAAAAGTAAATCACAAAGATTGTGGGTAGATCCGCGTTCAGGGCTCCTCTTTACATCCCGGGTTTGTGCTTCCAGTCCGGACTCTGGAGACGGACTCCTCGCTCGGGGCTGATGTGCAAAAACTGATGCGGATGTTACCGGATAAACGAGGACGCGCTTTTTTACGCGCAGCTTCAGCGCGGCAGAGCTGAAGTATTTTACTACAGTAAGTCACAGTTACATCACACTTTATTCGACTAAACAAGATTTTAACAAACAAAACCAATGAAGGAGTTTTAAAACAGGATGCTCTGTAAATAATTCTGCCAACTGGAACTGAGTGAAAGTGTGAAAACTGCAGATAAACAAAGAAATAAATAAAAATAACTGTTTAAACTCTGGAGCTTTTCTTCTATATGTAGCTGATAAAATCAATAATCTATAATCAATAGCCTCATATCCCCTTTGTGCCTGCATCAGTGTTGTGGTTGTCTGCCAGAAGCTGTTACACATTGACTGTTTATCCAGTCTGAAGCCACATTTTTACCATCCACTGTTTAGATCTTGGTGCTTTTTAATTTTTAATTTTAGTCATTTTCTGATAGATCCAGATTAAATGTGAAGAATGTGGCTACAGGAAGAAAGAACTTCACATGTTTGACCTCCTCCCGACAGTGGAGACCTGGACGACCCACAGTGATCTGTAAACTGTGGAAGAACAGGCAGGTTTGGTGCAATGCTTCAGTGTCTGCTAATTAAAAACGTTATTTATTGAGTTGAATCAACTCACTGATTTCAAGTCAGATAAAAAAATAAAAATAAATATATTAATAAAACTTGTAGATTAATATTAGAAACAAAAGATTAGTTGACATATTTACTTTTCTCTCATTAACAGGAAATAAAAAGGAATAAGAACATTTCACATCGTCTGTCTCTGCTGTGACACAATAATCATTAATGAGCTGCAGGTATTAATTAATCACTGTAAAGGAGTCACTCATTCACATTAATCAAACTCAACTCAAAAACAAATTGTTGAATTAACTCAGTTGTGAGTGAATTTAAAGTTGTTCAGTATTTTAAATATTGGAGATGTAGTTTCAGTTTGTCCATTTTATTGACTTTATAGCTTTATAACAGTGTAATTTTATTATAATGCTGTTATCATAAGTCAGATTATGCATCCAAATAATTATTAATGATCCCAAAGTGTAAAAATGTTATGTTTGTCACAAAAAAACAGAAAATGAATTGACTGCACATTCTGATTTTTAGTCTCCATCAGCTGTTTTTACAGGTAATAAAATAATTTGCTTTAATGGAGGAAAACTCCACATTTGTATAAAGAAGATGCATTTAAGGTTTAAATATGTTTGGAGAGATGCTGCATATGGGTTTAACTTCAATTAACTGAATGTAATTAATACAATTAACTTAATTTACTGAAGTTACCTGAACAATAAATACTTAAAACTTAATTTAACAAAGTTTGAGTTGAACTAACTCATCTGGTTTTACAGGGTATTGAAGAAAAAACTCCAGATCATTTACATGTTTGTATTTGTAAGTTTAACCACATTATTTTCTTTAATGACCTTTAATTACACAACGGCCTCCGTAATTAAAAGACTATTAGAGCCTGTTTATAATTCAGCTCTGCTGGTTCTGATTTAAAACCTGCGTCTGTCTTTAATAACAGGAAACAATGGCAGCGTTAAACAGCCAGTGTAATGTATGTTAATGTATGCATGTCAGGAGCTTCTCTGTGGGCGGATTCACGCAGAAGATGAATGTTCTGGGAGAGTTTAGTGATTGTTGTGACGTCTGGATTTATCACAGCTGCTCATTGGAAGAACAAAACAAACAGTAAAAATGTGTTTGTGAACAAATTTGAGGAGAGAAATAGTCAGAACAGAATCTGGATCCATATCTGATCAGCACTATTTGACAGTTTGATCTGAGTTTGGTTGCATTGAGCTGGACGGACTCACTGAGAATGAGCTGTCAATCACAAGGTAGCCCCGCCCTAAAGCATCCCCTGCTTTATGGTCTGTTTTACTCTAAATGGGACCATCAGTCACTAAATGAACATCATGCTGTATGGAAGAAGACTGAAACTAGAGACTGAGAGCAGAAACTCATCAGGAAACTGTTTACTGAGCTCATACATCAACTGAGAAGTCGACTCATTTCTCCATAAGACTCAATACTATTTGACTTTGTATGAAGCCAATGGAGCTCCCCCTGCTGACCATTACAGAGAATGCAGACCCGAAAGCTAAATAGTGAGAGTCTATACTGCAGTCAGCCACCAGGGGGAGATAGAGAGGGTCAGGAAAGGTTTTTGTAAACTTCACCAACTTAGTTTTTGTAATTTACAGAAACATTTCGGATTTACTGGGTATTTAATTTTCACAGGACAAATAAAAAATACAATATTAAAGTCAGTAAAATTACTAAAACTACTTTATCAAGAATGTTACACAATTGAGTTTGTTTTACTTTGAACAGTTTTGTTTGAGTTCAATCAACTTATCTGTCAGTGTTTTACTATAATATCTGATTTTACTGCTGAATATGTTTAATTGTGCCCTAAAAACGACTTAATTTAAAGAAATATATAGTATAAAATCATGTTTGTTTGCTCAGAGGTTTGAAGCATGTTGAATAAAGTTGTTATTTCAGCGTTTTCCTCAGATTTTGGTTTAATTTAAAGTCTGCAGGTTTTTATTGTTTCAGCAGGATCAGCTTATCTCCTCAGACCAGCTACAAACTCATTTCCAAAAGGTGTCGGAGTTAAACCGTCCGTTTCCTCCTCAGGTGACTCAAAAAGCACCTTCGTGTGCACTTTTTAAACTCTTCTACAGAGTCAGTTAATGTGTCTCTGACCCTGAAGAAATCCTTACTGACAGGTAATGGTAAAATGCTGCTTTTCCCCCTGTAATCTCAGATAACTGCCAAATATTTATCTCCAGCTCAGTTTATTGTCATGCAGGTAGGCTGGCGGAAAATTGCTCTGACATTTACACCTGACATATAGTAACAAACAATGAAGTTAAAGAGAGCAGACGCGTCCATTAGTGTGAAGTAAAGCTGACAGAATGAGGACGAAACCTTAAAAAACTATACAGACTTTTAGGTCTTTAATATACAAGAAAACTTAAATAAATCTCTAATTAAACATTAATCTCCTACTGAATGAATCCAATAATGACTAACGACTATATTTAGTAAGTTAAAGACTAAATAAGCTGGTAACTTTAATAAGCTTTCACTATAATCTATTTTAAAGCCCATTTCTGCCAATTTGACGTAAAAATAATCTCCAAATCCATTATAATGAGAAAGTTTCTCAAAAGATTGACTCAGAGATAGAAATCATTATTTTATAATTGTTTACAACTTGCTAGTGATCTAGCGAGCAAATTCACATTAGTTCTTAGACAGTTAGCTAATGTTTTGCTAACATTGAGTTTTATCTTTTAACCAATCTTATCAAAATGTGTCTTTTCAAGTTGTAAAGTGAAACAGTTGTTGGTTCAACTTAATGTCTTAAGTTTATTGAAGACGTTTTCTCAAGTTCAGTTAATTGGTTTTACCACTCTTAACAAGAAAATGTTACACTACAAAAATAACAAAAATAATCTGAACCAGTAATGATGGCTGACAGATGAATGTAGTGAGATAAAAGGTAGAAGTTGGTATAAAGTCCAAGCAATAATGAAGACTGAGATGTGGCTGAAAGCCCAAGAAAGTTTGCATTAAATGTGGATTTTTGGTTTAGCATTGTTTTGTTTATTATTTTCATGTTATGTCCTGTGAGATTTATTTCATATTATTTGATTAATCTCCATAAACCCAAAACATACAATGTGAAATCAGAGTTATGTGATTGTAGCATTTATTTTCTGCATGTTAGTTCACTGCAAACATCAATTACTGTGTGAATATACTAGTTTTATTCATAATCAGTTTTCTCAGATGGTGTTATTTTGCCCTCTAGTGGTGGAATCAAGGTACTGTAGTGAGGCAGGTGGGGGGGCAGTAGCAGGTCTGTGATCTTCCTCTGGTTTGTTGGTAGAAACAGAGCCTTCGATAATGGGCTTGAGTTCAGACACCACATCGTGGATCAAGTGTAGCACTGCAACCTCCTCCTCCTACTCAGCACCACTGATTTCAGTCTAAGCTACTAACAATCAGGAAAATTACATAAAAACATTAATATAAATTTAATCCAATTGTTTATTTTTTTTTAAATGTGGGAGGAAACCGAAGCTTCTCGGGGGAAACCCACGCCAACACAGTGAGTACTATGTACTCCTCATAGCAAAAAGGGGGTCAAAGGCTGGAACTGAACCATCCCCTTATAGCTGCAAGGCCACAGTGTTACACTGAGGCACCTGTGTGGCCCTATGATGTCACGTCCGATATTTTGTCTGATTGAAGTTTTTTTTTCATTATGTGTAAAATGTGGGCGAACCGAAGCCTCTCGGAGAAAACCCTGTGTCAACAATCAGTTAGTACGCGTGTGTGTTGGTGCGCGTTTGTGTCTTTTTGCATCCAAAGCACGCAATGAACGGCTTGAAGAGACATGAGAAGAATCTGTTGACACCACTTTTGTTTTTTGGTGCTACCAGATGCTTCGTCAGTGTCTCAGTGAAGAATCCATAAACAGTCGCATCCTGGGAGAGCAGGCCTAGCTGCAAGATCTTTGCGCTGCCGGTCTTCTTGCACAACTCTTTGTGCACTGCCTTGGCCACTCTTTTGATATGAGGGCCGCTAGGTTTTACAGCAACATCGCAGCCTGAAATCTGTTCCAGGAGCATTTCCGTTAGTGATGTGCTTATAGTTGCAATTTCGTCATAATTCAGACGAATATAGGAATTAATTGGATTTCTCATGATTTTATGAATAAGTGCAACCACCACAAGCCTACAGCGGATTATGTCCCACTGATAGGTGGATTGTGCATTGGTGTCAACTGCAGCTTCACCTGATCCACTGGTGATCGGTTCCTCGATGGACTGGATGGGGGTGGAAGGTTGATCTTCTTCATCCACCAAGATGTTACTAGCCTCAACTCTGATTGGGGACTGGATGGACTGGATGGGAGTGGAAGGTGGTTCTTCTTCATTCACCAAGATGTAACTAGACTCAACTCTGATTGGGGACTCGATGGACTGGACCACCAGAGTGTCACATGTGTCAGCGATGACAGCAGCCTCCAGATTGATGGAAGCTGGTTGTGACACATGTGTCCCGCAGCCGTCTGTGACTAAGGGAGTTTCTGTGACTGACCGCTGGGTGATCACTCCCCTGATCTGCTCGACAGCGATACTTGCGTGGTCCCCCTTGTTTTTGTTGAGCTTCAGCTGTTGGTTGAGCCAGTTCCGTACTTGCTTTAAAAAGGTGTCCACCTCGCTTTGGATCTCAAAGCGAAAGTCCATGGAGGCGTCTTGCTGTAGATGGTTGGTGATGATTTCGCCGAGCTCTACGGCGGCCATGTTGGTTTGTCCACTGGAGATTACCTCTGCGACTCTCTCGTAAGGGGACTTGTCCTCTGTGTCCTCACGTGTGTCCTCTGTGTTTGAGGAAATTATGCTGGTAAGTACCACATCAGCCTCCTGCATTAACCGTCTCACAGATGACTTTTTTTCTTGGACGCTTTTGTATTTACGCCTGAGCTTTGTCACAAGGCCAAGCAGTGACCCCATTGCAAATCTTTGTGCATAAACCGCCTTGAGCTTATTTCCCACGGTCTTCCAGAGGGATATCTTTACATATTCAGCCACTGATTTCGGTAGAGAACCATCCGAATCTAGTTGGAGCTCTTCAATTATCTCCTTTACAATTGTCGAAGCCACCTCGTCGCTGTCCTGGGAAAATCTGGACGCAAGCATGTTGTTATCTTCATCCGATATTTCAACGTTGTAAATGATAGGTGTGACTCTTCTTGCCTGTTCTTGGAGGATCTTTTTTACGGCTGATGTAGTTTTTTCAATTAAGTCGTCAGTCTCGTCAGTAAAAGGTAGAACGGGTGTCTGCCATGACTCCCCGGTTGCAATTGGTTCAGTGTCCCCTGGCAGGCTGTCCAGCATTTCCTTGCTTTGTTGACCTCTTTTGATGGTTACCTTACTTGCGCAGTTTTTTAAAAGTCTTGCTACATGTTGTACCATGGACTTCAGTCTATGGGTGAAGGAACGAGAGACGAGAGGTTTGATGGCCTCATCGCTGCCTCC
>JAGRRF010011243.1:1318773-1329364 GCA_019097615.1 Morone chrysops
GTATATTGATCTGTATATATATATATATAGTTACATATGTATATATTTATATTTTTTGTGTTCAATGTTGTATATATATTTCTGTTGTTGGTTTAATATGTCATTGTATATCTGGAGTATGTAACAAATATAATTTCCCTCTGGGATTATTAAAGTATTTCTGATTCTGATTCTGATTCTGAATACGAAGAGCAACTTATAGACTGTAGAATTAAAATTCTGTATGACTTAAACCTGAATATAATTTAAAGGGGTGAGTTGTACAAACGTACAGTTGAGCAAAAGAAGTAAACATGTTTATTTCTGCTGTACAGTTTAATGTGAGGCCTTATGGAGACTGACTCACTGCTGGAGCCAGCCTTTTCCTGAATAGCAGAATAACGGCGCCACGTTGGCAGCGGTGTTGTGAACACACTCCAGTGCCACCATCTTGTTTATGATCCAATCGTATCAAATTGTCATCGTCCTCTTGCATCAGCCTCCAGAACTAAATCCGCCTCATTACTTTAGAGCACACTGCTAATCAGTGAAATTACTTGCAGAGGAAATGATGAACTGTTTGTTTCATGTTTGTGTGTTTTGTCTTTTTATTTTCCTGCCAAATAGTGAAACTCAGCACATTAACACAATTGTACTCAAACACACTATGAGGTGTTTTTAACTGGTTATAAACTGATTTAGTTTAATACTGATGCATCTATATGAGCTACAATAACTAACATCAGAGAGAAGATTTCTATATTCTTAATATCTGCCATCGGTCGGATTCCCCTTGAAATCAATGAAACGAGGCGGTAGAAATGCTACCACCTTTGTCCACAAGGGGCACCAGAATCAACACAAAATGAAATGAATCAAAGCATGAACTAACTGATTTCAACCAATAATATCCTGACATTTACCCTTCAATCAATCTTCAACTTTTTGTCACACAGAGCAAAGATTCATTCATCCATCATTCAAATTGTCCTCCGTCAGCATCAGATGCTGCATTCAGTCCCGGTCTAGACCTGCTGTTCACTTCCCAGTCCAACAGTCAGCTACTGGATCCACTACAGCTGCTGGACTGAGGGGACGTGTACATATATATATTTACACACATATATGGAAGCAAACAGCTCTTTAAGTACAATTACATACTGAATGCTTTTACCTATAGAGTATTTTCACAGTGAATTATCAGGATCTGAAAATCTCAGATCAGTTAAGAGACTCTTGTTCTCCAGGAGCTTATATGAAGCAGTTATTTTGACTCCAAAGAGTCCCTGGTTGGGTAAAAGTGAAATATGAAGGCGGGGGGCAGTGCCTGGTTTCCACAGAGCCTGATGCGTTCTCATGGAGGCGAAGTGAAACTGCAGCCAGACAGCTGCACACTGCCAGGCTGATTACACAATTTACCCAAAAGTTTGATCCACAGGAGAGAGTGTGTGTGTGTGTGCGCCTCATAACAAAAGCACAGAGGGTTCATTCACTCACGTCTCCTGGATCCAATTTAAGAGAAGCTGAGAGGAGGTCTTTCCTCCAACTATTGTCTTTGTGTCATTTGATTGCAACATCAGCCTGTTGTTACTATACGTCCTCAGATCGGATTAGAGTTTAGCATTCAGTGTTTAACATTCAGTATATTTATGTTTTCATCAGTGTATAATCACCTGAATATAACAATAGTTGTGTTTTTGTGACTTTATGATGAGCTGTTTTTATCTATAGAGGATCTTCTTCTGATGGAGACCAACAAAGACAAACCAAGAAGCCTCTTGGGTTATTTGTTTTGAGTTTCGCTTCTTCCCAGGTTGTCACATATAGATGTGAGCAGTATTCAGTTAGTTACAATCTGAGAGTTCACCACTAGATGCCACTAAATCCTTTAATTTCTCCCATGACAATAACTACAATGAATGCTGGATGCTGAAAAGACAACCATGTTACATTACTAGTTTTAAAAAGCAAAAATAACGAAAGAAGTGGACAGGTACTGACATTAATTTATAATATAAGTCTGATTAATAATTGGATGGTGCTGTTTGTCTTTCACAATAAAAGCTGATGTTTGGTTTGTCGGAATCAGAATAAAAGACACACACACACAGGAACAACCTCCACTGTTGGATTCAACTCCTTGACTGCTGCCTGAAGTTCTGGGCCCGCTGACAGCAGCTCATCGGGGTCCCTTTAACAGTAAATATCTATAATCCCTGCCATGTTCCAGGACCCCATTCGGGCCCCTCTTCGGTGCCGCCCCCTCCAGATCTAGGCCAGCCTTAATGAACTTCACTACCTGCAGTTATGGACCGTTTAAACTGCCCCGATGGTGGAAGACAAACTAACAACAGGGAGTTTTTGTGCTTTTTTTGTACTAATGTAATAAAACTCCACAGCAGGTTTATTTAAATGTAGTTAGTTTGATTTTTGATAGCAGTTTCAGTCTCATTTGAATTTGAAAGATGGAGAAACACCTGAAATAACCTGAATAAGTCCATAAAGAATCCATACTTTTATAGTTTGGAAAATAACAAAACCTGCATTTCCTATAACGACCACTAGAGGCTGGCTCCAGCAGCATATGTAATACTTTGTTCATGTTTCTTGGACACTTTTTTCTGTTTTAATTAAATAAAATCTTTTTCTTCTTTTTTTGTTTTTTTACTCAATTTCAATATATTTTTCAATTATAGTTTATTGACTTATATAACATTTTAGTTCTAGTTATACACAAGCTTATCATATTCCACTTTGGTATATATTTTTATTATATATTATTTTATATTTTATTTATTCCCCTGTGCTGCTGTGGAGGATCTATAAAGGAACATTTTATTAGCTGAGGTTGTACAGATTTTAGGGATATGAGTCATTTCAAAACATCACAAGTAGCAACAACTACCAACGGAGGCAGTGACAGACCGTTTCCATTAAAGTTCTAAGGCTTAAAGTTAGGAATAATTAAGCCCACGCTCCATCTCTTTGCACATTTTTAATACAGTCTATGATTGTCGCTGAATATTTTAATTAATTGCTCTGAGCCACAGATTACTTAGCAGCATCTAGTGGCCGTTGATGGTACTACGTCCTGGGGCTTTACTTTTTTCAGTCCTGGCGATGTTTGTTTAGCTCAGCTCAAATCCATCACCAGTGTGTCTGTCAGTCTGTTTACACACAGAGACAACAGCTGTGGATGGACGTACGAGCCAAACAGGCTCATTAACGTCATCAGGATTTAGTCCCCATGGTTTGGTGCAGCCAGGCTGTGGTGAGCGTCCTGGCAAAAGTTTACCAGCCATTGTTTTGGATTTCAAGTGTGTGGGTTTCTCTATTGTGAAATGACCAAAATGTTCTCGCTTTGTTTGTTTAGTTCATAATCATTACCTCTATAATGAAAATGTCTCCACTAACGATGTGAATATGAATAAAAAACATGAATACAAGTGAATAAACAAGTGATGATTCCTCACCTTCCTGACTTTGTCCGGATGTACAGACATCAGCGTTCCCGGTCTGAAGAGGACAACCGAGGACTGCAGAGAGCCAGTCCTCGGTTGTCCTCAGGCAGACACAACTAACAGGAAGCGCTCGTTACCTAAAGACTGAGCTGGAAGTCATTACTGCAGGATCTAGCCTAAAGTGGCTGACGCATGTACACGTTGTCGTGCACATATGTCGGCCCTGAGGCTACAAGGAGCCGGTGATGCTAAAGAGGCGAGGAAGGAAGGATCCCCGAGTAGAACGGAGGAGATGAAAGTGAAGAGTTACAGTTAATGACAGAGGAGAGCAGATGAGAAACCGAAGGCCCCTGTGTGGATCTGTTGGGAGTCTATTGGAGCTAATAAGGCTTTGCTGTCTGGTCAGGGGGCCCCACGGTGATGCCGGGGGCCACCGGGAAAAACATGTTTCTGTTTATCCGATGGGTCCCAAGCAAGTTCAAAAGGCGCTGGATGGGTCCGCTGTCACTTTAATTAGGAATGAGGACATCAAATAGCAAACTTTTTCCTTCAAGAAGTAATATATTATAATATTTATTAAACTGACTCAGTGAACTCGTTTTTTTGTGTAAAACCATAGATTGGGATTAATTTTGAGATTATTTCCTGTGATTATTGATCAGAGATGAGTTTTTCTGATATTTTATATAGTAAGTACAGTAATAATAAAACTGTAAGTACTCAAGTTAATAAATGAGATCTGGGAACGCTTTACTAAACGCTAATGATGGTTTCTTTACTTGTTGCTAAAAACAAACAAAACCCAAGTTTAGTCAACCAAACTGTTTGTTGTAGCCTGGAAAGATAGCAAGAGCTACACATGTGTGGTTTAATGCTAGGTGTTTGCTAGAAGTGACCGTTTGCAGAGTCCTGTACAGAGAACCAATAGCAATGCTACAGTTAGCTAGCTGGATGCCCTTGTCTCCCATTGCTTTTGGCTAGTAGAAAGCTATCATTAGCTTTGTACCGCTACATCATTAGCTTTGTACCGCTACATCATTTATTGTTGGCTAAAATAAGTTTGTCAGAATACATAAGTTTGTATCATGGATACAGCTGCACCCTAGCAGTCAATCATTAGAGACTGATTGATTGGTTCATTGATCTGATTGGTTTAAGTTTTCCTGTGATAGACAGGTCTATATGTCTATAGACCATAGACAGATGGTTCATCCAATCACCTGCCAAGTTTCGATTTCAACAGTTTCCAATATAAACTCTCACAGATGTTTCAGTGTAACAGAGTAACATAAAGAGTTAAACGTTATCAGAACAATAGAAATTCTGGCCAAAACTATCAGATCCACGTCTTAATAGAACCAGAATGACCCTTTAAAGTAGAGTCTTGTCCACCTTCCAAACACTACTTAACTATTCAGATATGACCGTCTCTGCCCGTTCCCATCCAACACCAACCAGAATCCCATCCTTCTTGTGCCAATCTAAATAAATGACCCAGGTCCGGTTTGTGTTAACCTTTTCTATCGCCAGTTCCCTCAGAAGTCTGTCAGGATCAACCAGCCTCCATCTCCGTGAATAAACTAATAGACAGCTGCTGTGGCACAGACTCTGTGTCTGGAAACAAATGCACATACAAGGCTTCTAAGTTTAGGGGTCTTCTCCATTCGGTGTTTAAAGAAGCATGTTGGACAACCCATTAACATCTCACCAGACGAGTGACGGGTTATTAATCAGCACAGGTTCCATGGCAGACACTGTAAAGGAGAAACTCATCAGATCTTGAGTAACCAAGCTTCACTCAGCCAATATAAACAACATTTATATACTACATACTGGAAAGGCTAAAAAAGATCTCTGTATATAGAATATTTGTTTTACTACAGCTCAGTGTAAATACAATAAAGAGCAGGATAGAGCTTCTAACGTTAGCTTTAACTCGGATACCATCCAGGACCGGTTTACTCGCAGTGGGATATTATTCAGCACAGTTTCAATGGCTCTGACACTGTAAAGGAGAAACTCACTTTCCAGGAATAACAAAGTCGCCAGAATGTGTTTGACCACAAATCTAACAGACAGAAGAGCATTGTTTTACACATATTCTGCATCCTACAGTTATAAGACGTAAAGTCAAATTAAAACTCTCTCTTTTGAGGCTCAGCACTCTGGACCGAATATGTTGGACAGTAATAACAAAACAATAACAACAAGCCACGATGTGTTTAAACAGACGTCTGGAAGCCAGTTTGGTTAACTGATTGGGGCTGTGTTAAGACGGCCTGTGGGCAGGATGGAGGAGGTTGTATTCACTGCGTCCACGTCCAAAACTGACAGTATCAGTCTAATTAAATACAGATACTGTGTTGATTCTCTGTGTTGGGACGATGATTGAGTTCATGGAAGCTGTTAAAAACCTGCAATTTTAACACGTATAAAAATGTCTGTGGAAAAATGAAATATTTATTAAGCAACCTGGGGAAGGCTGATGTTAACGTTAACGTATCATCATCTTGTTGGTGAATGTGTTAGCAACCCTAACCCCTTCACACAAATATCTTGGTTTATGTGTTGCCAGTGTTTGAAATTCGGGGAGCTACGTGGAGCTCCATTCCCTGAAAGAAACATGAGCTCCCCACCAATTTAGGGCGAGCTCTAAAATATCGTTAGGTTTCATGCCACAGTTTGTTTTTCTGTATCGATTGATATTTAGTTGTATTTGGAAGCAACGTCCGTCTCGTCTGTTAATAACATAATAATGCAGACCTTTGCTTGTCCACTGTGCGTTGGCACTCTTACACTTCAACGTGTAATTATTTTAGTCTAACTTTATCTTAAACACAGACAGCATCCAGGACTTAATTATTTTCTGCTTTTCCTTTAGCATAAACTGCAACCCTATGAACTGTGTTACTACTTAAGTCTTATCCTTTGAAGTGACGGTTGGTAGCTAGTTAGCCAGACATGCTAACATTGGAGCAGGCAAACACACCATTCCTTACACTTTTTTTGGGTTTCTGATCGGAAAGGCTAAAAAATAGACACCCTGAACTCTTTGTATACAGAATATCTCTGTTACTACAGATACAGATAAGGCAAAAATGTCATACTCTTACACACAGTACTGAATTACTGACTTATACAATTAATAACATTACATTTTTAATTAAAAAACAGTGAATTACTGAGCAGGAGTTGCTTCAGGGAAATTTATGTAGTTACTAAAGTAGGACACAGTCTATGATAGAAAATAGCCTGAAAATCTATTAAAAAACTGCGTGATGAGAAATACAAATACATAAACAGGATGGAAGTACTTGTCGTGTATCAAAATGATCTTTAGAACATAAGACAAACAACTTCTCTCAGTTAAGAAGTTTATTTAGAATTGTATAATTAAAATAATACTTGGCCAAGGATCTTGTTGGATTGAGAAGCCACAGTCAGCGGAGTGCTGTTACTCTGTCTTTCCTCTCCCTAAAAAGAGTCCTGATCAAAGGTTACATGAGGTTATATTTTATTATAGCAAGCAATGTGATTGGTGGACTATATGATGGGAAACAACCGTGGTTTAGACTTGGTGCTTCCTTGTTGGTGCACCAGCCTCTTGGCACACAATCCATTTCATCGTGAAGCCTTTAGTTACTCAGTTAAAGCTGATAATATGTCTTTATTTTTAATGTGATTATACCATATTTGCAATTATGCAGTGCAGTCTGTGTGATGTCTTCAGCCCATTTATCTCCCCTAGTTTTGGCACTAAAGGCAAAAAGTTCATACTCTTACACACAGTACTGAATTACTGACTTATGCAATTAATAACTTTACATTTTTAATTATAAAACAGTGGATTACTGAGCAGGAGTTGCTTCTGATCAGGGAAATTTATGTAGTTACTAAAGTAGGACACATTCTCTGATAGAAAGTAGCCTGAAAATCAATTAAAGAACTGCGTGATGAGAAATACAAACACATAAACAGGATGGAATTACTGTCGGGGCCAACGGAAATATGAGCAAACACAACAAGAAAAGCACAAGTTCATTACTGAGTGTTATTTGAGTTGGTGCTCCCAGTAGCTTCCTTCCACCACTTCAGGGTAGGAAATACAGCCAAGAAGCACAAAAAAAGAAAAAAGATTATAATGGAGTTTGGTTATTGTATTATCTCCGATGGAGTCCTTATAGTAACAGCACGGTTCATGTCAAGCCCCAATCATGACCTTCTCACGCACCCCCCTCATTATCCTCCTCATGATCTGTGGCATCTGCGGCTCCTTCCTGTTATACGCACCCTTGGACCGGCGTGCCCATCCCTGCGAGCAAGATTGGTAGCAACAGAAGGCAAACCACGTGTCTCTCGAATAGCCATACGCACAGCATCCTCCTCCTCATCCCCCCACTCGCGATTCACCTTATCGGGATCAGCCTTGATGGAGTCCAGGTATTCCTTGATCAGATCCTTGATGATTTGCTTGTTGGCAGGATCAGGTACTATCCCTCTGTAGCCTTTCAGATTTTGGTTCCCGCAAGCAATCAACAGTTCATATCCGACCCATGTAATCTGTCGGTATAGGGTAGCTCTCACAACACCAAGGTCACGACGAAAGCCATAGTACACCTTCCCATCGATATGACGAATGGCCTCACGATATTGTTCCCATTGCTGAGGGTACATCCGGCGAATGATGTGCCACTGAAAATCTGGATGCTCGTGGAGAGCCTGGGCTGCAATGTCCAATGATGTGAGTCCAGATCCGGTAGCTTGTGCCAACAGCACTCTGAGCCTGATGGCAGCCACAGGAACCAGGTTCAACCATCTCTGGAGGATCTCATGAACATTCCCATCGTGGATGTATTGGCCAAAGTTCATGTATGTCAGCCTTACATCACCTACTGCATACATCTCAACCACAGCTGGCATCAATGGACGTAACTCGTTCAGAATGCGCCGCTGTTTGGCCTCAGACAGGGTGCCTCGGGTCGCAAAGGAAATCAGCATGATGACGATGCAGTACATGATCCGACCTCGCTGCCTGGACTCTGGGTGCTCCATGATGGCCAGTAGCAAAGCCATCTTTTGCATCAAATTAGTTCCAGGGACCCAATGCCTCTGCTGAAGATGCCAGCACCCTTCGACTACCCCACCCTCACCGACTGGGAGTCTCCCAATGATGTTATAGAACCAGGCTTCATTAATCAAGAGGCGCTCATTGTCAACCAGTCTTTCCAACTCAACCACAGCAGCAGCTTGTTCCATGCACATGGTCTGAGGCAATATTGGAGCCAAGACTTCGGCAATAACCTGCTGTCTTGCACGTGACGCTTGATTCCGTTCAAACCGCATGGCAGACAGGACACCTGTCAATGCCAGATCCGTAATGCCGAGCATGTGGCCGTTCATCCTGATCGCGGTGAATGGGGCAATGTTGCAGTTTTGGAAGACACATGGAAGCACTCCACCAGCGGTCACGAGTTGTGCAAAGACAGCGGCATTGTCAGCAGGACCCCACCTAATCACAACCGGGATCTCAACCTGCGGTGGAGGGATTTCCTGTTGCTTAACTTTAACAACACCAGGTGCAATCCCAAGCGCACGATTTTCATCGTGCAACGCTCTCAGCCTCTGCTTCCAGAGGTTGGGGCCTTGTACCGCTCCAGGTTGCACATTGGCACGCCAGGTCAAGTTCCACATCCAGTTCCAGTTCCACATCCAGTTCAAGTTCCACATCCAGTTCCAGTTCCACATCCAGTTCCAGTTCCACATCCAGTTCAAGTTCCACATCCAGTTCAAGTTCCACATCCAGTTCCAGTTCCACATGGTTCAAATTAATAGTTGAGATGGCTGGACGGATCTGAAAGATAAGGGTTGGAAAAGCCTCAAACACCTCCGTTTTTAAAGAGATTATATTCTATTAACTTGCAGTGGGGAGTTTTAACGTAACCTGTAATCCTGCAAACTGTGTTATGCTGTTAAACTTTTATCCTTTGTAGGGACGCTTGCTCCTGTACCTAGTAAGTTAGTTAGCCGTACAAACACAGCTAGTTTAATCTTGTGTTTTTGGATCGTAAAAGCTAAAAAGAAAGAGTGTTTCTGTTACTACAGCACACACAGCTAGATATGTTTGCTTTGTTAATAGCGTACAATCACTGTTTTGGAGTCGGGTTTAGCGAACAGTCAATTGTAGCAGCTTTTTAGGTAATTGTGGTCAGACGTAAGAGTAAGCTAGTTAGCCCTACATGCTAACATTATCAGCTTACGTTAGAGCAGACAAACACAGAATTCCTTACATATGTTTTTTCTCATGTTTTTGGATGGAAAAACTTTAAAAAAGACACCATGTGAGAGACACACACAGCTATTATGTTTGCTTTGCTTAATATCTTACAATCACTGTTTTGGAGTCGGGTTTAGCGAACAGTCAATTGTAGCTTGTTCGGTAATTGTGGTCCCCTTTTTTTATATATATATATAAACAATATCACAATTTGCTCTGACTGAAACTTAATATTTGCCACAGTCTTATACACACACATATGCTATCATGCACTTAGAGGCCACCTGGGAGAGCCGCACAGGTTACTCTATCTGACCTCCACACACACACACACACACACACACACACACACACACACACACACACTGTAAAGCCCTGTAGAAAAACAGCTGATTTGGGGCTCTAGAGTACTCTAATGCCCGAATAGCCTCTTAAAGCAATTATTCTTGGAAAGAGTGTCTGTTTGCAGAACTCAGATCATAGTCTCGCAGTAATCCCTTCATTTCCCTCTCAGGAACATGTGGCACACAGCTTGTTGCCTTTGCCTCACCGACAAGGAAACCAAAACAACACAGAGGGAACCGAACAGAAAGGAAACTCATTATTTAACTTCTGCTTGCTTCCTCTCGTCTGTTCGTCCTGCAGGAAAGTTGGACTAAATGTTAAAGAATGACAAAAGAATCATTTCCTGTCTCATCTTAAAAATGCTTTGATATAATGTGAAAAAGTATATCTTATTATAATTTACTGCTTATTTAAAGAAAATGTACTTTTTTCCCCACTTAAATCTATAATTTTTAGCAGATATTTACTGTTAATTTTAAAACTGGGTTTTAAATTTATTAAAAGGTTAATAAAATTTAAAGTAATAAAAAAG
>JAGRRF010011243.1:1341703-1352255 GCA_019097615.1 Morone chrysops
CCACAGAGAGGCTGCGATACAACACAGGCAGAGGGAGAGAGACACCATGTGACTCTGTGTCTCTATAGTTTCTGATGTTTATTGATGTTTATTGAGAAGCTCTCTGGTCTCTGTAGGAGTTCTGATGGACAGAAGAAGGAGGATTCGGTGAAATCAGACCGATCAGCGGGTCAGGAGGAGGATGAATATGGAGGAAGTACTGACGAAGAGTCAGAGGAAGAGCAGTCGACTCCAGCCTCTCTACCCACCCGAGGTAAAAGCTCTACGTTTGCCACAAACTTGACATCGTCTCGACCCCTGAAACATTTTCAGTAATATTACGATTTTCAGCATAATTTCATATATTATATCTTTGACTCTTGTTTCTTGCTTTTAAAAGCACTTTTTGAAAATGTGTTTTGAGTTTTTCCATGACTTGATTTATAATCCAAAACACTACAGCAGCTGCTCCACTGATTGTCCCCTAATTGCCACACTATTTCCAGTACTGAGTTACAATTCATTAAAAGGGGAACTTTCTCTGAAACGGTCCTTAAAGGAGGCCTCTTATTATCAGTGTCAGATATATATCTGATCTTACAATATGGGATGTTGATATTAAACAAGGCCAAAGTGTCAAATAATGAGGTAAATGTATGTAAAAGTAATTAGCAGTTAGCAGAGTTGAGGCAGAGCAGCCGGAGGACGTCAGAGGGAAAACCAGACATATATATTATATTCTCTCCATAAAATATGTTCCAGTTTCACCCAAATCACTGATAAAGTTATAGAAGTCCTTTCTGTATTTATCATCGAGGTTCACTCCCCAGAAACACTCCGCTCTGGCGCCGTCTATCATTTTTCTGACCCCAAATTCAGTGCCTCGTGTTGCTATTGTCCAACCTAAGAAGGTTTGATGGTTACGACCACGTCTCCATTAAATGAAGTCAGTGACAGTTACACGGCTTTCGGGTGGGAACTTTAATGGATCACCTACGGTAAGTCGTTAATTCTGTCATGTTGAACGTGCAAGTCGGCATTAAATCATATGAGGCATAAAATAACAGTTGCAGGTGTTGGAAAACACCTGGCGAGAGCAAATATCAGACGCCACGGAGAGCAGAGCACCAACATAAGTTCACTACTCCTTCGTTATTAGTGCTACAAACTCATTTCTTAGTACTTTCACTTTGTGTTGAGATGATATTTTGGGGAGCTGTTGTCATGGGAGCTGAGTGTGTGTTTTTGCACCATCGCTGAGACTTTTTTGTGTTTTTCGTGCCCAGAAAACTAACCATGACATCACTGAGGAGTTATGTAACGCAGAGCGGTGGGCCTCCGTTGAACTGACATCCCCAAAACACCTTTAAACACACGCAGCTTCTAACGTTGACGTTACACTTCATCAACCTCCAGACTCACACTCCCAGAAGGTCTGGATATGATTAATGTGCCACCGGCAGGAGGTTGGATGTGCGGCGTGTCGGTGTGTGTTACACTAAGATGGATTTGGGCAGAACATGGAGCTTTGAGGGGTATTTTAGGGAGTTTTTTTACCTTCTTCTCAGCTGTTTATGTCCCTGATTTTTCCACTTTCTCACACAAGTTAAAACGGTCCACAGCCAGGTTGTGTTCGTGTGATACGTCAGAGTTCTCTCAGCCCCGGTGTCCCCACTCTCTGGGCCTTCCCCTCCGTCTGAGGAGGAAAAGCTTCGCCGTTGTTTCTGTTGCCACGACAGTGACTCAGACGGCAGCGTGTTGCCATTTATGACCAACAGATACAAGGAGGGAAGTTTAAGGAAATTAGTTTGTGTGTGTGTGTTTGTGTGGATACTGCTGTGACTGAAAGGTCACAGCACAACAAAACAATGGCCTGTTGATGTCAAATCGTCCCTGAGATCATTCGGGTGAAGTAAGCGTCTGTGTGTATAAAACCTTTTTAATGGTCCTACCTTGTAAAAAGTAACGGAAAATCTATTTTTTTGCCCTTCTTTCTTCCTTCATGCACTAACAATAAAAAATATTTCATTTCCATTTAACACTGATTTTTAACTAATAATAAAAGGTTAGATTTGCATAGATTTGTCTTATTTAAAGTGATATAAAACACAATGTTTGAATTATGTTAATTAATAAAAAAAATTTAAAGCTCCATTGTGAAACAGTTATCTATTGTCAGAAATGTGATATAATGTTCATTAGTGTATAATCACCTTAAAATAAGAATCATTCTGTTTTCATTACGTCGCTGGTCACCTTCCATGGCGTCCATCATTTTGAACCGACATGTTTCCACAGTAGCCCAGAACGGTCAAACCAAACACTGACTCTAAATAAGGACTTTAAAGTTTTTTTCAAGTTTTGCAGCCACCATAGTTTCTCCTAAACACTTCACAGCCTGCTCTCATTCCCATGTTGTCAAATAGAGACGCGAGTGGTGTTCAGTTTGTTGCAATCTGAACCGTCACCACTAGATGCCACTAAATTCTACACGCTGGTCCTTTCAGTAACAGAAATAAAATGAAAATATTAACTTAAAATCACAAAAAAGTAATGTAATTTGTAGTCCAATCTTTTAGGAACAGATCAGACCATGATGGACTTCCTGTTATATATATACCTGATGTACTTCAATTGATTAGCTTAATTTGTCCTGATCGATAGATATAAATGGGAAACATCTGCATAACAATGACTTATTAATGGAGATCACTAACATCTTAGACCAAAACAAAGTGGACAGAAACTTTGTTAGTGTTTCCAACAATCACCAACTCTGGTTTGGATGAAATAAATCCTTAATTCACCGACGTAGATGATGAAAACAGCAGTTTCAGTCGGAGCAGACCGGCTATGGAAACAAACCACAGAGAGGCTGCGATACAACACAGGCAGAGGGAGAGAGACACCATGTGACTCTGTATCTTTATATAGAGAACAGCTGTTAGCTGATATATTAATGTTTTAAATCTCATATATTCTTTTTAAAGAGAAAAGAAACACCTTTCTACTTTCTTATGTTTTTACTTGCTTCTGCTGTTGGGTCATTGAGTTTAACAGGCAGATTTTACAGACTGCTTTATAGTCAGTATATCCACAGAAAAACAGGACAGACGATGTGGAAACCAGTCACCAAACTGAACGGAGAAAAGTATATCAGCTGCGATTAATGCAAGAAAATGAAGAAACACGTAATTTTTGAGGATGTTTCCATATTTTCCAGCAGCGTCTTCCCGCAGCTGGCTTCAGTCGCAGTGTTCCTCTGCTCTTTGATCCCTGGAGAACGTGCTGATTTGCTAGTGGAAAGCCATCATCTTCCCCTCTGTTGTTCCACACACTTGTTATCCTCACGTTTAAGGATAGAGGCAGAGAAGAGAGGCGCTGAAAGCAGAGTCAGACAGCTGAAAGAGGGGAGACACGACCAGATGTTGGCAAAATGCCGGCCGCCGTCTCTGCAGCTCAAACAGAACAAGAATGACATGTAGAAAAAAATCCTTTCAAAACTGCTGTGAGTTACGTAATCATCCCAAATGTTAGACATTAAACTGGATATCTCCTTTACTGCTCACCTGGATGTGCATCATTTCAACCACAAGAATGACTCTGTTATACATCTTACGTCAGAATTTAACTTTAATTTTGTTAATTGTGACTCAATTTGAATACCCTTTTCAATTATTATGGTTTATTGACTTATAGAACCTTTTTAGTTGAGGGTTGTACAGATTTTAGGGATTTGAATAATTTCAAGATACTCCAAGAAAGATCAAATAAATGTGGGTTAAAAGGGTTAAAACACTGATTTTACACATGAAGAGCATCGAAACAGTTGTAAAATGTCTGTTTAAACTTAAGAAGACGTACATTTTAATACATTGGAGCTGCATTTTAGACTCAAGCAAGCTCAGTTATTGGTGCGAATGTTCAGACGTAATATTTCTTCAAATGTCATTTTGTCATTGACTTGTGTCACCTGTGGTTGTGTATAAGAATATAGAAATGATCAAAATCAGCCCACTTGGAGTTGACATGGGGCCACTTCTGGTTTAAACACTCATTGGAAATGGATTCAACATCCTCAATAATCCCCAAAAAAGACTGTTGTCCAAATCAGCCAAGCAGTAGCATAATATTGTCCATATAGGTGATTAATGCTAATTATTGCTAATTATACTGATTGCCCAACAGATACAAGTTAGCATCTGGCAGTTTCTACATGATGACTCATAATGTACATTTCTAACGTAAACTTTTGGGGTTTGAAGAGCGATCAGATGTGGTAGTTTTAAATTAAAACTTAAACACACAGTGAAACAGAGATAATACCAATAATGATTCTTCCTAATCGCTACTTTTATTTAAGTATGTTCTTTTTTTTGGCTGAAGCAGAAACTTCGTCCCCTGTCTGTCATCAGACCGCCGTTATAGTGTCATTAAAATGTATTTATACTCTGTCTCACTTTGAGTTTTACGCTGACTGACTCGTGTCCTCCGCAGAGTCCTCGACCGCGAGCCCACTGGACGACAGCCTGAGGGACATCACGGACGTGGCCCCTTGCCGCAAGCGCCGCTTTCGTCACCTCGGGGCCCCCGACCCCACAGTCAAAAGGTCGACCCCACACAGCTCCCAGGCAAAGAGGTACAGCCCAAACAATGTAATTCACAGCTTTAACGCCGTTTGTTCTGCCGACGTGTGGAAAGTATTTGTGGTTTCAGTTGTCTTTACTGGCTCTGCAGCTCGTGAACTGTTCATACGTTTATCCCCGTTTGTTCATCCAGCCAGGGTGTGACACCTTCAACCAAAAATAGCACTCAAAAACACACATTTAATCTATTTAAATATACTTTATTGTCACAAGTTGAGGTTAAAATGCACCTCCCTTCTGTATTATATTATCCACCTCCTCCCACCTTCCTCACTCTCTTCTCCCACCCTTGAATGGGAAAATCAAACATCATAAAAGCTCCCTGTCAAGGATCTTCTTTACGTTGGGTAATTACACCCAATCTGCAGTGGCTCTCTTTGGACCTGAGCATTCAGAAGGCTGGAGGTCGTACGGGAAGAGCACACAAGACTGAAGTGGCAGCAAAGCTCATCTCGTTCGTAAACCTGCTGATTGACCACAACACAATCAGTGAATATGTGAAGGAATGTGGGTAGTGTGTGTTTCACCAGGGACACCGACACACAAAACACGACTGGTTGATTCCAGCTTTTATTTCTTCAACAGAAACTAATGAAAGATATGAATTAACTTTAAAGAAGTATTTGTACTTAGTGTTATTTGTGACCTCCACCCAGTGCTGTGCTGCAGAACTGATCTAATCAGTGCTGCTCCAACAACCTTTACACACAGTGACCTTTGAGCCCTGATTGAAAATAGTGAGTGAGGGACTGTGTGTTGCTCTGTAGAAGCCAGTTTTCATTAATAAGACATTTATTTACGACGCTGCAGAGCTCAGAGGAGAGAAGACAAAGAGCAGCAGCCGCGCCGTGACCTTGTTCCAGTGTCCGAGCTCTTCCAGCAGCAGTTTCCACTCCAGCCCCCCCCCTCCCGTTACGTCCAGCTGGACACCTGTAGGGCGTTATCGCGTTTACAACATTCCTCTAAGAGCGAATATCAAATTCAGCTCTCTCAAGAGTTTATTGGCGATAAAAGGGCAGCGTTGTCCTGCAGGTTTTTCTGCTGCTGGTCTTTTTCTATCTGTTTTATCTCTTTAACCACACAAACACATGCTGCTTGGCTTCAGGCGGACCAGCTGGTGATGAGCAGCCTGGTGGAGTCGGCCTCAGGAGAAAAGACCTTTTCCACCGCAGACTTTATGTGAACACACAGCTCCACTAATGAGTGTGTGGAAAACATCAGGAGGCTGCATCAGGTCCACACGTTTGTATTCACATCAGCAACTCTGAGGAGAGCAATGTTAAAGGGTTGGTTCACCAAATTACAGAAAATAAATCTCCATGCATATTGTTTTTATTTTAATCCACAAAGATGCTGTGAAGAGGCTTCACTAGAACAACTTTCCAATGAGGAAATAGTCCCTATGCAATGTGTTGTGTGTCCTGTGGATTATCCAGAGCAAAAGAAACTTATATTTATTAAAACATTTCTTTTTAAATGTGTTTTTTCAATTATTTCAGCACCACAAAATAAAAAAATATTCCTCGTTTTTATTTGGTTGGAGGAAAAAATCTGGTTACTGTTTTGCTTGAGGGACGCTATGACCTGGACTGTCAGGGTCACGTGACTGCTGAATAGTTGAAGGTGTCAGTAGGCAGATTTTTGGAGATTACAGATTACTTATCTACTTTTACTGTAACATGAGTAAAACTCTATAGAAAAGGGAAGAAAATACAGTAAAGCTTGTTGACTATCTTACTTTTCTTACGTTTCCTTATTATTCTTTTACCTTCATTAAGTTTTGACAAAACAGCAACTTTATTACTGATGTAATAAATGCAAACATTAATGAGAGAAAAAAAACAGATTTTTGAAGCAGGCTGATCTCCCTCCAGTATAAACACGCCTCATGAATATTAATGAAAACATAACGTCATGTTAATCTACAGAAACCTTGCTTGTAATTATTATTTTAATGCCGTTATCACAAGTTCATTATTTTGATATTTCAAAGAAAACTTTAACTTTGCTATCTTAAGATAATAATTCTAAAACAAAGCTTGTTTTCTTGTGACAACTTGAAATTTCTGGATCATTTATCTTGTTATCTTGAGAAAATAAAAGGCTGATTTCTTGTGATAATTATGGAAAAACTTGAAACTCTGTTCAGTTGCAGAAACATTGATCAATAACGAGAACTCGCATACAGTTCTATTATCACCAATTATCCCCCAGACCAGTTTTTATGCGTGTGTGGTGATTCGAGGTTGGAGAAATCTCACAGATTGATGTCTCAAAACTTAGATACCACCAGAGTTCAGTGAGAAAATGAACCAACCCTTTAATTTGTTGGATATTGGTGAAAGCCATTATTCTGGGGTCTGAACACAGTGCAGCGGGGGGATTTCTAAGGGAGGTCTAGGACATGAACTGAGGAGCCAAAGTCAGTCAAAGAAACAATTATGCAACTTTCTTCTTTTCTACAGTTTCTCTTTCTCCTCCTCACACTCCTCTCCGCTGTGTCTATAGTCTCAGTATCTACACTCAAAGTCAGAGCGGTCCACATCCAAAAACCTTCACAAAGCTCGGATTCCCGTATCTCCCGTGTGCCAGTTTCTCTTTGGATAATATTCCAAAGACACGTCTCAATCTGACGTTGTTTTCTGGAGCCTTCCAACAGAGGCTGAATATACTGCGTCCAAGCTCCTCCGAGTGCCAGCCCCCTGTGAGCTTTGCCACATGCAGATGGCCGTAAGGGGTGCCATCCATCCCCAGCTGCTGTCAGTAGTTGGTAGTAGTGCCCATTACCGAGGCTTATTACCAGCTCTGACGGCTACAACAAGAAGCAGCAGTGAGCCGATGAGCAGCTGTGTCTGGCTGGATGTTTGATCGCTACAGAAGCTGCAACCCCCCCCACCACCACCACCACCAACCTCTGAGCTGGCAAACAGCAGCCGCAGAAGAGAGGCCTTTGTCTGGGGGGTTCGGGGCCGTTGGCAGTCCTACACTACTCAAACCATCCACCTTCCTCTGTTACCTCCATGTTTTTCTGTCCACACACAGAGAGGAGGAGGAGGAGGAGAAGATGAAGAGAGTGAGAGAATAGAATTAAATGAAAGCCACATGAACAGAAGACAAGGATGACTAATTAAAGGAGTTGCTCAACATTTTGGGAAATGAGCTTATTTGTTTGTTTTGAGAGTCATATGAGATGATTCAGCTGTTGCTGTCTCTCTGATGCCCGTCCCCGTTGTGTCTCCATTGCCTCTGGAGTGACTGTAAATCACCTTGTTACTGTATTCCCTTTCGTCAAACTGGTCCAAATTACCTCTTAATTCACAGAGTTGGGTGTGAAAATATTCTGGCTCTACAGCTGTTTTTCCTCACACTCTGGCTCGTGTACTGAGCTGCTGAACGTCTGGTACCGAGCAGCAGCTCTCGTTCTTAGCAGGTAAATTATTAAATTAGCAACATAAAAGTACAAAAACAGCCAAAAAATTAGTTGGCTGATATATTTGTCCAGGCGACAACCCTAAGATAGAGTCATGTTGGGATTAGCGTAGTTTAGCATAAAGACTGCAAGCATTGGGAAACAGCTAGCCTGGCTCTGTCCAAAGTTTATAAATACTAAAAAGTATTACAAAATATCTTGTTTATTTAATTGGTACACAAACAGTTGGTGCAGTGACTTTGTGCAGCTTCCTGAAGTCTTGACGTCACTGTGAGGTTGTTTTGTTTCATCGTACCTGTGCAGAGACCAGAAACAACACCTGTGCTCACCGGCCAAATCTGTGAACATATAAATGTGCGATATTGAGTGCAGTTGCTGGTTCTACTGGTTCTACTGGTTCTGCATTTCAGATATTTTATTTAAATCGTTAATGTTACCGAACATAAGTTACATAAGCTGATGATCATGTAATATATGTTGCAGTTTAATTTTTGAGAAATCATGTTTGTTTTGTCACTTTGTTTGACTGTTCTAAAAACTACAAGACCCATGAGCCTCAGCTGACATTGCTGTGGAGAAGAAGCCAGTTAGCAAATTCAAAAATTGTGAACAAAATTTTTTTTATTTTTAGCTTCCAGTCGCCGTTAGCTAGTTAGGTTCTCTCTAAGTTTTTATGCACACAGACTCATAGCTTTGACCTTTCATCAAAGAATCAGATAGTTTCTGAAGCAGCTGTTCGTCTTGGTACTGCTAATAAACTGAACTGAGTCATGTAACATTTTCTATGGAAAAACAAACTTTTGGAGCCAGAAGCGCCTGAAATAGCTCCTCCCACGTCTTCACTCTACAGAAATCTTTACTTTACTCCCCCAATCTCACAATGAGATTCGTGAGGTTACTTAAAGAGCTTTAGAGGTGTTGGTAGGTGTATTTCTGAGGACACCACTAGCTACACTACTAGCTGTTTCCCACTACTTCCAGTCTTTGAGCTAAGCTAAGCTAAGCTAACCACTGCAGCTCCATAGACATGAGGTCGTCCTTGTCTTGTCCTCTCACTCTCAAAAGAAAGCCAATGTGTCTTTCCCAAGATGTTGAACTGTTTAGCAGAAGCCTCTTCATGTTCTTAGAAAATATAGTTTTCAGTTTTATTAAACAGCCAGTTGTCCGGATCTGATGTCTAATTTTTGACTCATTCTACTTCCCATTAACATTTCCTTCAGATGTAAGTGTTTGTGTACTCAAAGGACTGTTTTTCCCACGAAAAGAAACTAACAGTGAAACCCTCTCTTCCTCTCTCACACACTGGCCGGTTCTGTAAGCTATCAAACATCGCTCCTAGCCATCACAGATAATCACTACAAGACGAGGGACTGCTCGAGCCTTGTAGTGTATTACACTAAGAGTTTTTATGGTTGGAGCCGTGTCCCTCTAACATGATCTTAACTCAGCTGGAAAATCTATTACATTTGTATAACATGTGACTGTTAGAGCGAACAAAAGGGTCTAAAAGATAAATCTGAGAGGTTATAAGATGGAGAAAAACATATTTATGCTTTAAAAATTATGTATTTTATGATGTTTCTCTTTTGTAAACAGGAAATATTGGATCATTTTCCATCTTCAGGTCTCTAAAAATGAGCCTACAATTAGTTCTTCTGTCACAATTGGATGTAGGCATTGCTTTGGTTTGAGGGGTCGTTCTCAGAGATTTATCCTTTGACACCAATTCAACTGAGGTGGTACTTGGGATGAGTCACAGAACTTAGTTTTCACTGGAACTACTTTCTTCCGAAGGAATAGTGGACACTGTTGGCAGCTGTTTTTATGTACATTTTAAAACGTTTGTTAGAAACAAGAAAAATTCAAAAGGACTTCCTGAATTTTCTCCTAAGGTCAGTTTTGACTTTTTCAAAAGAGTTAATGCTGTAGGTTTTAGGGCTTTGAAATCGAATGTAGGATGTAGATCCCATCGTTGTGTTTGCATAAAAAGTAAGTTAAAGTACAGATTTATGCATATGGTGGCATGTTTATTATACTTTGACTTTGCTTATAGTATCGCAATATACTGAATTGATACGCATCGCCAAATTCCTGCCAATACACAGCCCTACTTTCATACTGACGGCACAGATATTAGCTGTAGCTAGCTGGCAGCGTTCGAACCGTCTTTGCATTGACTTTACATGCAGTCACTTCACCTCTACATTGTGTTCAGTCTGAAAGAAAACTATGTGGACAGAGAGAGAGACAATATCTGCACTTACATACCACTACAGTAAAGTGAAAACATGTTTTTTTTGTTGTAATTTGGTGCACTGAACCTTGAAGTGATACAACTTTGGCTTTAATTTCTTTCATTTAGACAAAACTAATCCGTCTGCCCGGCTCTGAACCTCTGTTTAGTTTCTTAAACTACAAACTTGCACATAATTGGTGTGCACGCTGCAGCTCTGGTATGTCACCAGACCAGCTCTGTGTGGGGGCTCCTGTGTGTCCA
>JAGRRF010011243.1:1363413-1377645 GCA_019097615.1 Morone chrysops
ACTAGAGACTGAGACCAGAAACTCATCAGGAAACTGTTTACTGAGCTCATAAATCAACTGAGGAGTCGGCTCATTTCTCCATAAGACTCAATACTACCAGACTTATTTTTTGCAACCAGTTTGCAACCAACCCTGCTAGCCATGCAGGTTTGAGACATTTGAAAGACCCAGAAGCTCTGATGATTTTCCGATTTATAATCGTATGGTGGCCCAGACATTAATCAGATATCATTATTGATTAATTGATTACATCAATGTGGATCCTCTTCTCCTGAATCCTCCCATCTACTAACAGGTAGCAAATCGTTGCTGACCTCTGGTCGTCGGGAGTATTAACATGTAGACAAACGTTACTTTATTTAGTAACTAATTACTATTTTTCAGTAACTCTGCTAATTATCTGCCGTCAGCGGGTGAAGTGGACGTATAAAGGAGCATAAACACTTTTAATACTGCAGTTAATGTGCATGAAGAGGAGAATATAGGAGGAAAATAAAGAGGGAGAACGGGAACTCCACCTAACCCCTCTCCTCCCTGCCCCGTCCGTCCATACGTGCCCGACAGCCGGTAGGGTGGGATGGAGGGGAGTCGATTACGTTCCGTTTATTGAAGCATTATGTCAGTGCAGTCTGCTGCGTACTCCCAGGACAGCGACTGTATGAACTCAGACCTACACAATGACAGCATTGTATGTCTCATATGGTATGTATTCCATCATAATGCGATATAAATCTGCAGCCAGCATCACAAAAGGAAGAAACAAAAGCCTTCTGGAGGGTTTTTAAAACTCAAAGAGGAAAAGTGAATTATCTCAATAGAAGAAAACTTGTTTTTAGTTTGTTTTAAAACTTAAAAGTTCCAGTTTGACTTTAGTAAAGAAATTTTTCTCTTTTTTGAAACTGTGATTTTTCATTGTTTGGGTGCTTAAAAATTTAATATTTGCAATTAGAAATATTCAATTATTTATGTTTTTTCACAATTTTCTTTTTCTTTTCTTTTTTGAAATAAATTAAAATTAGATAAATGTTCACGAACCCAAACAAAGACAAATCTCACAGTTTTTAAAAATAGCAGTAAGTAAAATAATGTTATTAAAATACAGAATTTTCAGTTTTTAAAATGGTTTTTAGTTTCTCTAATGAAGAAAAGTTAATTATCATTAATTATTAGCAGTTTATTTTAAAAAGTTAAAAGTTAGTTTGACTTTTTGTCATGATCCTTCAGATTCTTCTTGTGAGCATTTGAAGGGCCCCGACCCCTATGTTGGGAACTCAACAAGCAAACAGTTTAAAATTATATAAAATAGACACAAGCTTTTATTATTATTTACTTTTCCTTTTTAGAAAACCTTTCTTTAGTTTATAAAACTGAAACTAGTTTGTGTGTTTAGTCTTTTCCTCATGTTGTTACGTATTTAATATAATATTGAGAAATAAATCTTCAGTCAGCATCACAAAGGAAGGAACAAAAGTTTTCTGGAGGGTTCAGAATTATGTTTAAAGATTCAGGAAGTGCGTCTGTTAGCCGGCTCGTAAAAATCTCTGCTCGGACATCATTTCCTTAAAAACAAAGCTTTCTGGCCACATTCAGTATTGTACTGTTATTCAGGTCTGAAGCGGTTTTATTTTTGACAGGTGACTTCATGTTTCAAAAATAAAAGCTGCTCCATATCCTTTTATAGGCCGCTGCGAGCAAATGGCTGTTTGATTAGCGTTGTCCAGATAGTGCGGCGTTATTTTCTCAGTGAGTCATGAAAATACTGATTCATTCTGTAAACATGTTGCCTGGACCCAGAGTCTTTACTTTAACCTTTATTTTTAACACGATAGATCAAAGTTGCATAATGTAGCTCTGGGCTGAAATCATTTGAGCTCTTTGGTGAGAGATTTATTGGCACTTCAGTTGTAAACATTTCACTCAATCATCCATGAAGCTCACAAACTGAAACCTCAAGTAGAAACATGATTTACTCACATGAGATGGAGTGACATCCATTAAATTCAGTTACCATATGTGAGTAACTGCTGGTTACAGGATAGTTTGATTTTAACGATCTCCTCAGCGTCTCCTGGATAATGTAACAGCACCACAGCTTCTGTGAGTAGTTCTCAACCTCTGAACTGATGGAAATCAGATCCACATTTCATAAGAGTTTTCTGCTTTTAGATGTTTAATTTAGACGTGATTTTAATACTCAGTGTTTAGTGTTTCAACCCACCATCTCTCCCCTTTGAATGTCCACATGTGCATGTAGTGTGCATTTTTTGCCCCTGTGTGTGTGTGTGTATAAAAAAATAAAACAACCAAGGTTCATCCAGTGGAACATCGACTTCAAGGTTTCTGTTTGGTCTCAGTTGCTCAACTCTCCACAGACTGACTGAGTTCCTGTTCTGTGTTTCCCCTCTCTTACAGCTAAAGTACCAGAGCCCACTACCACGAGTCCACCGATGACCCCAGCTGAGTACAGTCCCGACGGCCCTGCGTTCACTCCAACACCCGGACCCCTCTTAGACCCCGAAAGAGCTGAAATTCAAGCAAGAACACCAGGTCTTGTTGCACAATCACCAACGCAGAGACCACACACAGCCTCACCAGACCAACATGGAGTCCCCCCCGCAGAGACGGATCACACCACTCCCGTGTTTGACTACGACGTTCAAGATTTCCAAAACTCACACAGCGTAGAGTCGGTACCAGTTAGAGGAGACATTTCATTCCCCATCCAGATCCCTCCTTTACCCACCGCCCGCTCGCAGGCCCCACACCTTGACATCTCCCAAGGGGGAGGCACGTCGGGTTCAGGCCGAGGTGAGAGCAGCGGTAGCGGTGAGGCAGGCAGCAGCGATGACGGCTCCAGTGGGGCTGAGGTGACCCCAACACACTGGGTGGAACCCACATCAACACCAAGTTGGCCTCTCGATACCACCACAGAGCATCTAGAGAGCTCCACTGCCCCTCCAGGACCGGGGCAGTGGATGGAAACCACAATGAGACCGTCAGAGCTTCTGGAGATCACTCCGGTAGTGGTTCACACCCCAGAACAAGGACACCCAGCCGGGCCCAGAGAGGACGGACCCGCTGTTGTTTTTAAAGAGGATGTCACTCCTGGAACTGCGCTGACCTTTGACCTCGACCAATCAGCGGCCGTTACTGTAGGCGGGGAGTCGTCAGGCAAACCCCCGTTTCATCTCATAATCGTCAATGTGCACGACCGGAATCAGTCAGGTGAGTTAAAGCGTCGATCAGGAATCCAGAGAATCCAGTCAATTTTTAAAATAAAATACAGAAGTCAGCCAGAAGTCAACCAGTCAGAGGAGATTTTAAGATGAGAAACATACCGTTATGTTGCGTTTTTAAGGACAAAATACACAAGTAAACAACAATATGACCGGCAGCGCAATCTGAAGACACTAAAATACTCTCATGCGGATCACGAAGCCAAACAGTTGGTGGCTGTTAACGAAAGGCCAAACCACAATAAAAGTTTACGGTTTTATTCCATTATTTATTGTATTATTGTTGTCGTGTAAACTGGGCCTTAATGTGAACATTCAATATAACAAATTTGGATGAATCCAATGAAAATATACAATAAAGAGAACATTTTCATGCCATTTCTTGACATGATTGAAAATAAACTGCATACTGACACATTGACCATAAGCAGGTCAGACCTCAGTATGGATGCTGTAAAGGACCAGTGTTAACCAGTCATCTGTCTGAAATCTCTGATCCTCGACTGGACTCTTGTATTTGCCCCTAACCCAACCGACAGTCTCACATTAGAGCGAGAACATTTCTCTTTCAGAATGACCTCATGTTTGTTACGTTGTGCTGTCGGGGATTTTACAGTAATCTGATTTAGTGCCGTTTGTTGTCTACGTAGGAAACAACTAATGGTTTGTTACCTTTGTGTTTGCATGCTGACAGATTCTCCCACACACACACACACTGTTTGCAGAGCCAGTCGTGGAAACTTATGAAGTCATAAATCTTCGCTCGGCCAATTTTGTAGCTAAACATATTGTAAACACATCACAGGGAAAGCAGCACAGCCTCATGAATAATCAGATACATCAGAGCAAATGGAGCTTTCCCGTCACTTTTCTCTCGTTTGCTCTCACACACAAAGACACACTGGTGGTCCGATGGAGTGATTAACCTCCAGTCTCTTTAACCAGCTGTGAATTAGTCAAATATCTGAAGAAAGAGCCGACAACAAACCACAAATAGTTACCCTTTATTGTCTTTTCTCAAGGGAGCTGCCTGAATTGCCTAAACTAACAACTTTTCCCCCAATCTCCACAATCGCTTTCTTTCCCCACATTAGTCTGTACTGATTGTATTTCCACCAAGGATAGATTACTGAACTTACCAGGCACAGGCCCAGGGGCCCGAGGGCTCAGGGGACCCCAAAGCCTAAGCGTCTGGTTAAAGTGACGAACATTTCTTGTTGGAAAGTCCAAGAGCTCAGTCAAAAGTACTGTAGGGATGTGTTTTTTGCTCCTGGATCCCTACAGAGATAGACCTTTAGTTTAACCAGAAATAGCCGTAATATCACTATCACTCTCCAGAGACAAAAACACTAATTTTAACTTCAGATCATTGTAAGTTCATTGAAGTGGACAGAAACAGAATAAAACTCACAACAATCACCAACTCTGGTTTGGTGAAAATAAATCCTTAATTCACCGATGTAGATGATAAAAACAGCAGTTTCAGTCGGAGCAGACCAGCTATGGAAACAAACCACAGAGAGGCTGCAATACAACACAGGCAGAGGGAGAGAGACACCATGTGACTCTGTATCTTTACATAGAGAACAGTTGTTTGCTAAAGCATATAAATGTTTTATATCTCACACATGTATTACCTTTAATACCAATAACAGTGAGGAAGGCACGAGGGAGGCCTAATTTCAAGCGCCATAAAATCACTAAATATGAGTGGGAGGGAGTTGGTGCAGGGGCCACTCACACCCCCCACCCCCATACACTCACTCAAACAGTCCTCATGTGTTTGTTACCCTCCAGCCAAGTGGTGCCATCTTCCAGGAGTTGTTTATTATTGAAATGTCGAAGGCATATTCTGTTACAAATGTAATATATCATCACATGAAGCAGGTCTGGTTTGTGTGAGGCCCACAGACTCACTGTTTCCACGTCTTGAGGAAATTAGGAAAATTGAAGCATTGAGTGTCTTAATGAAAAGTTCCTGTTTCATGTAGTATCAAGTTCTGAGTCACACAGAAGTTTTTCTTTACTTTGGGCGACATGTTGCGGCTAACACAGGTTAACTAGTTAGATTTGTCCAGTTCAAAGAGGAGCTCTCAATCCGGTCACAGTGTGTGTCTCAGGTCTGTGTTTACATCACGTTTTTGCACATTTTTACTCCAGTTCCCACGATACACTACAGCTTCCATGTGTACCATAAAATCTTAATGAAGAGACACAGGCGTGCATTGTTCGGGAGATCAGCCTCTGGCATCGACTGACCTTAATCATAAGCTCAATGTTAACCATCAAGATATGCACTTTGGCTTGTTTTAATAAACAAAAGAAATGAGCTGCCAAAGAAAGAGGAGTTGTTTTTCAGGCTGTGTTTAAACCACAATACATTTCTGCACTTGGTTCCCTCATGATCGAAATAAACGCAGCACAAGTGCCCTCTGGATGCCCCTATGATGGATAAAACATGACCCCCAAAATAGATGAACATTAGTTAGACCCCTAGTGGAGAAAATGCCCTTATAATTTCCCAGATTAACCCTCTTCAGATTGCTTGTTTTATCTCCATAACCATGCACATTATTGCCTGTATTTCACTTTTAAATTTGGCATCTTATGTTTCTATTTCTTGTTGGTCTCTAGTTGATGATATCCTGGACATCTTGAACCAGCCTTTGAACGGCATCGGTGGCTCCCATTCCCACATCCCTCAGATCACCGACTTTTCGCAGGTGACCAGCGAAGCCATCCAGGGCAGTGGAGACATCGATCCTCTCAGCCTGCCTCCAACTGTCAGCTTTGTCAATGGAAAACATGAGGTAACGTCCATCCAGTGGAGTATATACTATAATAACGGCTTAGACTGGGGCTCTCGGTTGTGATTACATTGTAGTAAGTTAGTTAGAGAGTTACTAATTAGTTTTAATTCATTAGAATAGTTCAATGGAATTGGCAAAATCAGATCTGTAGACAGCAGCTAAAAAACAAAAGTGAGGAGCTTCGACTGACAAATAGTCCAATAGTGGACTCGGGGTCTTCTCTACTGATGACTTGAATCATCAAGTTTTGAGGGCAGTCCTAAAGATGCCCAAACCTAAGTGAAATCAAAGTTTTAATAAAACCAAAACGATCTGCTCATTCTTCTTTTTTTACTCATCTATCTACTTTTTAGGTGACCTTTGAGCCAAGGCTGTTAGAGGAAGCCAGAGGAGATACATTTGAGACAGCCACTCCTGTTCGGGTTGATGAGGTGGACAAAGAAGAAGAGAAGGAGAACACAGATGTATACCCGGATGTAGTTGCAGGTTCAAGGGTCTCTGATGTCTCTACTGACTTAGATGGAGTCAAAACTCAAGAACCAGGTGATCAGACAGCAACAAGAACCACCACCATGACACCATATACACTCCCTGTCTCATCTCCGGTATCCACCACACCATCAGGCCCGGTCGTCCCCAGTGTCTTCCACTCTGTCACCGATGGGGTCTCCACTTACGAGGACATTGAAGGCTCTGCGAGCTTTGGCACAGATGACGAGGCCGGTGCTACCCAGGAGGGCTCTGCAGACGATGCTCGGCCCACCCCGGCTTCAGGTAGTCAGTCCGGTGTGATGACTGATGAGACTGAAATCGGAGGGACGGAGCTTCCCACTTTTATCCCAGACACACAGTCATGGGAAACCACCACAGAGACCCAGATTGAAGACTGCGAAGGGTCTGCCTCTGGAGAAGATGAGGCTTCAGGACAAGATGTTTACCCACCAGAGATGCCTGAGTTTACAAGTACTCTACCACCGATTTATTCTACCCCTCATACCCAGCAGCCTCAACCTGCAGCAGGTACTGAAGTTGCAGAAGAGCCAGTAGTTGTACCCGCTGTTGACCCAGAAACAGGCTCAGGTGCAGAGCAGCTGTCTGGAGAGGGGGAGGTTTCTAGGGAACAGGGTGGTCTGGTTGAACTTCCTAGAGAAGTCACTGTTACTGTTTTACCAGATGTGGCAGCTGTGATTTTTGGAGACCAAACTACATTCACCCCAGAAATAACTTCAGAACCTAGCACGCCAAAATACTCCACGCACTACTCCCTTGCTTCCACAGCTGACAAGAAACATCCCACCGAGCCGGTATCCACAACCCCTGAAGACCTCTCAACTACCACAACTCCCACCGAGTACCAGACTGGGCAGTCCCCCACAACCTCCACACAGTCTGTAAGCCATTCGCCCTTGTACACTTTCGACCATAGCCCCAACTCCGTCCCCCAGTGGGCTCTGATCCCGGACCCCTCTGCCACCTCTCTACCAGAGGATGATTCTGGGGACTACGACAAAGAGATAGTCGGTCCCCTGCCTGAGTCGCTCCCGAGGAGACCAGAAGAGACCCTGGCGACAGAGCAACCAGAGAGCGGCACTGACCCAGCTTTCTCCGTGGAGGCCAGCACTGTGAATGTCAGAGGTACATGAACTTCATAGTTGGTGGTTTGTTCCTACAGTGGTGTAAACTGTCCCTGGCTGAAAGTGAAATCACCAGCTGTAGCTTCTGAGCTTCAGTCCTGAACTGGGCTTTTCCTGATGTAACCTGCAATCCCACAAAATAATGCAGTTAGCTAATGGTATGTTGGTAGTAAGCTATTTAGCTGGGCATGCTAACATGGACAAACACTCCTAACACTTTTATTCTTGTTTTTAAGGTTAAAAATAGACACAAAACCTCCAAAATTTCCTTGCTTATTATTACATTTGTATTTCCAATCCTGAACCCTTTGAACAAGACTACATTAGAGTTACTGTGTGATTTTAATACATTGTGTCACTTGTGCAGATCTCTTGCCGTGCACAACCGACGTGTGTCACAACGGAGGCTCCTGCTACAAAAAAGGAGCCCAGAATATCTGCATGTGTGCACCTGGATACACCGGACAGCATTGTGAAACAGGTGCTCGTACTTTTTAACCTCGAACTACAGTGACCTCCCCCCTCCTTACTGACAGAGGGATGTGGTTGAATAATAACCGGTGTTGTGTGTCTGCAGATGTTGATGAGTGCCAGTGTAACCCGTGTCTGAATGGAGCCACCTGCCTGGATGGAGTCAACTCCTTCACCTGCCTCTGCCTGCCCAGCTACGCAGGAGAGCTCTGCGAACAAGGTCAGTTGCACCCGAGTGTCCCGAGTGTTTCTGCAGTCTTTGGCAGACAGATAGTGAAAGTCCACTTTCAGCTTGAATTATTGTAGAAGTACTGCAGGAGGTACTTGTACTCTTGTATTCCAATTTTCCACTACAGTTCAGAGGCAGATATTGCACAATATTTACCTCACTACATTTGTGTGATAATTTAAGTTACTTTGCTGATTCAGATGAACAACACAGGAATCTGCACTGTAGGAGGTCCTGAAGAATCTGCAGCTGGTCAACTTCCTTTATATGTTCTTCCAGTGTTTAAGTGGGTTTCCTCCACTTATTGAAACACGTATGTTGGTTTAATTGTCCAGTCAGCACCTTTATTGATCCCAGGGTAGCAAGAAATAAAGGATCGGCATCGCTCGTGTATTGCAGGGTAAAACTAGGAGCTTCTCAGCCATGAAAACACAACACTTTATTGATTAGCACTGCCAATATTAAAAAATCTACACAATAGGTTTCTTGCTTCAAATATCATCAGAAGTTAATTTAGTTGTGAAATAATTTGGGGTGGGGATCATTCAGTTTTACCGCTATCGATACTTTTCTATTAGGGACTGAGGTCCTACCACTGTTTACACATAGTCTAGCTAATTATTCTAAACTTTAAATGAGGCCTTCAAATAACCGTAATCAATTATGAATCATTAATTTGATTTAGCTCCGAGAGAGACGAATAAAGACAGCAGAGAGTGAGCAATGGACTCCCACATGACAATATTCACAACTTGGATTCATTTCTATGAAAAAACGTGTTGATCAGTCGACGGTTGTGGACTAAAGGAATACAAATAATCGAGGAACGGACAAATATTCAGACTTTATGATCGGCTGAAGGTTTGGAATCAGCACTTTCTTTTCGTCACCCTTTCATCAACATGATAGTGAGGCTGTTTAAGGTAGAAAAGCTTTAATATTTATAGGATATATATATTCAGTGCACACACACAGGTAGACTCAGCGTCTTCAGTCATGACAGTGTTTGTTGCTCACTGTCTTCCAGCTCTGGGTGTTGGCTCTTTGGCAGATTAGTTCCAGCTTCTCGTCCAATATTTCTGCCATTACTCAGCAGCTAATGGAGGTTCAGACTCTAAGGATTAATATTTTCCAGGGAAATTTACCAACTTTCTCTCCCAGTATTCTTTGAGCAACAGTAAGATGTTATTACGTTTAAAAAAAAATGAAATGATAAGGCCACATTCTTTTTTTTTAATGGTTGGGTTTGATTGTTATTGTACGTCGTAACACTGAACTAATGGCTGATTTAGCATCGTCCATCAGATTTAACAGATTTAATAGTTGGGGTATTATTTCTTAAGTAGTATAAAATGAATTGTTAAAAGGTTTTGTTGGATTGTATTTTCAGTGAACATGAACTTTTATTCAGCTTGCTGAGAGCACACACGCTTTACAGCTAGTTAGATGCATTTTATACACATAAAATACACGTATTTATGTATTTATATCTATTATATATAGGGTACTAAATATAGAATTGTTTACAGTTCAACATCATTCGTTTCTCAGGAACAGCTGGTGGAAGATTTAATGTAAAAATACTCCTTTACAAGTAAACTCCTGTCCTAAAAATTGTACTTAAGTTTAAGTATTAACAGAAAAATGTAATGAAAGTATAAAAGTTACAGTTCCACTGCCACTATGGAACACAAATTTTTGTGTTTGATTCACATTTTACTCTACAATATATAAATATTACTGATTAATGTTGAGCTGCAGGAGTTGATTGGAGCTATTTTATATATTGTCGGGTAACTAATGTGTAACAATGATTTCTATATTAGATATGTGCCATAGGCTGTAGCTCAGTTTTAAAGATAGAAGATATAAAATGAAACTAGAAGACTTAAAAGTCTTCTGAATGTGTGAGAACAACCAGCAAGGAGACTGAACATTTAGTTCATTTATTCCAACACAGTGTAACATCAGACAATTTGGTTGTTCAACACACGGAATAAATAACTTCCAACTTCACTGAAACTAATCCTGGTGGAATGATCGATATGATGGATTCTGCCACTTCTTAGTAAAACTATTACAAGTTCACTTCTTCATAGATAGATGACAGATGAGAAAGGAAAAGCTTCACAGTAAAATACAAATGATAAATGCTTTTATTTCCAACCTGTTTTTATAAATTCTGCAGCTTGTATCCGTGTGCATCCATGTATGCAGGACGGATGCAGCGTGTCCAACATAACGTAGAAACTCTGATCCATCCTGATACATGCAGCAGCAGATAGAGAACCACAGACACAGCTGTCCTCTCGTTGCTTTATGCCAGCGGAAAGAAGGAGAAAAAAGACAGATAATTGCTCTATTATTTTGCCAGAAAGCTTTTGCAGCTGTGTGGCACTGAATCAGTGCTAAATACTGCCTCAGACTTAGTCAAAACTCCCCTTCATCTTCTGGATGAAGCTGTGTTTAGGCTGGCCTTTACTCTCTGTACTTTGAATTAAAGCTCTGCATTTATTAGTGGGCCCGGAGACCTCACCTGACCCTCCAGGTGGTTGCACAGCGGACTTATTAAGAGGAGGTGGGCTAACGATAGCTAATACCCCGAAGCATCGACAGCAACTTTCCATCACGGCTTTATTGGCACAGACGTTATTCTGAAGCTACTGATACAAAACAACCATTGTTTACTGAGCCCGACAAAGCTGATTGTGTGGCTTCAAGTCATTGTGTATAAATGTGTGTGTGGTACATGTGTATGTGTGTGTGTGCTTTCTGACCTGCAGACAACTGGAGAGTTGTGAGGGTTAATGAAGTCCAACTGTGTGTTATTGAGCTCATTCAGTGAGGGGCCTTTATTCCCCAGCTGGACCTCAACTTCTCTCTCTCTGTCTGGCCTGAACAACAGAGTTTGATGAAGATATAAACAAATCAGAGTTGTTGTGCAGCTGCAAGACATTTATTGTTACAATTGGCTGTGGGCAACGTTATGTATATAATGAGGATAAAAGTATACAGACTGGACTGTAATATGAAGCAGAATAAGGAATACTACGTTAAAGTTCTAATGTATAACACTAAAATGTCTATAAACACTTCATTTGTGTACTTGGGATGGAGAGAAGTTGATGCCAAGCGAATGAGTAAGTGAGAGCTGCTCCAGCAAAACAACAGCAAAAAACTCAAATTAAATCAATAATCTATTATCATTAAAGTGTATAAACTTGAACCGAATGAAGGATTTTAGTCATCGGACTTCTGGATCTTAAGTTATCAGAGAAACAAGCTGAGCTAACGTTAGCAGCAGCTCGGGCTCGCAGCCCCTCCGGGACGTCCTTTGTCTGTCCAACAGCGTGGGAGAAGCAGTGATTTAATCAGCAGTACATTATTATAAAAGTTACTAACTGCAGTTTTAAATACAAACTATCCACTCCTCGAGTTGAAAATGTCTTCTTTCTGGATGGGTTGCAGTTCTTTAACACTTTATCTTTCCCTCTCTGCAGACACTGAGGTTTGTGGCTTTGGCTGGCAAAAGTTTCAGTCTCACTGCTACAAGTACTTCACACACCGTCGAACCTGGGACGCTGCCGAGAGGGAGTGTCGGCTGCACGGTGCCCATCTGGCCAGCATCCTGTCACAGGAGGAACAACTGTTTGTCAATCGTAAGTCAACGTGGTGGCATTTGAGCCCATTTCTTCCTGTAGCTGAAGCTGAAGTGTTGAGGCCTTGACATGCTTGTTGTGTCGCATGTGAACAGCCAACTAACACGTTCGTTCTGCACCTGCGCAGGAGGTAAGATAAGTCCAGCAGGTGGCGGTAGTCTGCATTCGTAAGACCTGTAGGTTATAAATGAATGTAGGTTTCGTACGACTGCGTTAAATTGAGAAATACTTGAAGAATGAGACGATCCTTTTCTGCGTGCCCCAACGAGCCCCAACCAACCGCCCGGTTTCACTGCTTCATTTAATCCCGGACGAGCCCCCATTTTGTCACAGCCTGACTCGAGGGAAGGTCAAAAAAAGATGTATGTATCAAAATATAACCTAAAACAATGACGATATAAAATATGTAAATCAGTAACATCATTAGTGGTGAGTGTGTTTGAGTGAGTGGACATGAACACAAGTGAAGATCTAAACCAAACAACAAACCATACGGCCAGAGAGAGAGAGAGAGAAACTGACTCCACCATCATATATATGTGAGGAGCTGCAGGTGATAATCAGTCATGCACTTCCTGTTTCCTCAAGAGGGCTGTCACCCCTGCCTCCAACAACATTGCATCCTGAAGACTAAAAAACATAAAAAAAATAGTAAATTATGACCATAATCTGTAATAAAACCTTCAAAATATTTCCAAAATACTATCACAAACCCCCAGATATAAAGTACACATTACTGTTACACTATAAAGTTTCAACCACTGGAGCAGTAGTTCCTAACCTGGGTGATTAAACACTGAAAACATATCGATGCATATTATATTTCTAACAATAGATCCTCCTCAGTGTTACACACTAGACCTTTCCACTGATATAGAATATCTTTAAAGTAACTTTGCCTGTAGAAGTTTGTTGCTGCTTTATAGGCCTTTGCACTTTAATGAAGCAGTGTGTTTAGAAGGAGGCAAGTCTCTAATCTAATCCAATGATGAGTGTTAGCACGGTAAAATAAAGAAAAAAGTTTCAACAGAGTTTTCACAGACAATCAGAGCTGACTGCAGACTCTCAGTTTATAGAGGAAACTGCTGACTGACATGAAATGGACTCGTGCCACCGAAGCAGCTCAGCCTGAACGCTCCCTCCGCTCTTGTTTGTTCACACTTTTGATTGTTCAAACCTCCTCCTGCTGCCCCACACATGTTCAAACCACAAACTTGTAAATCAGTGCATCAACCCTCCTTCTCTCTTTCCTTCCTCTATCACACCGTTATTCCGTCCGAAGGTGGAGTGTTTGCTCTGTACGAGCTGCGAGCTCAGAACTCTGATGTGTTTTTGCCTCTGCAGGTCTGGGCAGCGACTACCAGTGGCTCGGCCTCAACGACAAGATGTTTGAGAGAGACTTCAGATGGACCGATGGCAAGCCAATGGTAAGCAGGGGGGGTGGGAAAACATCAATAATTTGTGATAATTTAGGATTTTTGTAGTGAACTGAGGTGAAACAAATGCAGATTTCAGTGTCCTGGTTGCATTAAAATAAATAAACTTTTATTTAACTAATATATATTGAACGTAAGCCCTTGTATCGTGATACATATCGTATCTCTGGTTAGGTAGTTAGTTATAGTAAAACAGTTTGTAAACATATTCTGCTGCATATTATTTCTGCTGTAAAGACATTTTAATATGGGGCCTTATGGAGACTCACTGCTGGAGCCAGCCTCTAGTGGCCGTTAAAGGAACTGCAGGTGTTGTTACTTCCCTGTTGGCTTCATTAGCATCCACAGAGGTTTCTGCTTTAGTAAAACATCGCTTCAGCATATCTGTACTCTGTTTAGGACGATAAAGACAGCATGCATTACAGTTACTCCACCGTCCTCCTGCAGTTGAATTAAAGCAGGAACATAAAAAACTTCCTGTGTGCCGGCGGTAACACAGCTCTGCAGACCGTCTCTCCAACCGGCCGCTGCACTCGTCTGAGTCATGGTGACACATTCTCACACACATTGTGTGTCCGCCGGGAACGCTCAGCTGTTGAAGCATGTGAGCAGTGGAAACCAGGCCTGATGACAGCCTGACATCTGATCCTGCTGGTTCTGGTTCTGCTGTTGTAATGTGTTCTCATTCAGAACAGAGGCACACCCTGACTGAGGGAGGACGTTTTGTCCTAAAGCAGCTTCTTTGTGCAGTTCCTCC
>JAGRRF010011243.1:1377735-1391975 GCA_019097615.1 Morone chrysops
TATAAGATACAGAAAGCTTTATGTGTGTTATATATATATATATATATATATATATATAGTTGAGCTGCAGTAGTGTAGAGATAAAACAGAGATAGAAGTACAGATACTTGTGTAAAACTGGCATTGAAACTAAAGTCGGTTTTTAAAATCTAAGAAGCAGAAAGTTAAGATATTTGTGTAAAAATGTGGAGTATAAAAGTAAAAAGTTGACAGAAAAATAAAGTCAAAACACCTAAAAGAACTGCAGTACAGTGACGAAGTATTTGTACTTTATTACTTCCGACGTCCGGGATTAAACCTGCGTGTTTACTGGGACATTTAATGTTTATTTATTTATTAAATGTGTGTTCTGGCAGCAATACGACCACTGGAGGCCGAACCAGCCAGACAGCTTCTTCCAGTCCGGAGAGGACTGCGTGGTGATGATCTGGCACGAGGGGGGCCAGTGGAACGACGTGCCCTGCAACTATCACCTGACATTCACCTGCAAAAAGGGAACAGGTACGCGCACACAAACACACACACACACACACACACACACACTCTGTAAAACACATCTGGTAGAGCTGCGAATGCCCGTTTCTGCCAATAAATAAAAATATAAGATTTTGAAAATAAAGAAATGTTCACATTGGGTCAAAGTTTGGATAAAAATTATGAGATAAAATGTCAAAATGATCTAATATTTTAACGTTTTTATCATTATTTTGACATAACATGCAAATTCTTTAATCAATAGTAAGTTTCCATTTTATTTTTTGTCCTTTTACTGGCAGAAATATGTTTCCTGTTTTAAAATGAGCTAAACAATACAAACACACTAAAATCTGAATCTGAATTATTCCATTTATACGGCGACTTTGACGCATTTAAAGCATAATTTATGAATTATTTATGATTTATATTTTATTTGAGTTTTCAGAACAAGATACAATTATAACTGTATACAGTTGTAGTCATATAAAACAGTAAATAGATAAAAGTATGTATCGCTGTGTAAGACAAGAAGTGTCAACAACAATCAAAATAGCTCAATAATTGTTTTATTAATTATAATAATCATTTCTGTTTCCTACCATCAGTCTCATGTGGGCAGCCCCCTGTGGTGAAGGATGCTCGTGTGTTCGGGGCCACGAAGCCTCGCTATGAAATAAACTCGCTGCTCCGGTATCACTGTAAACCGGGCTTCATCCAGAGATACGCCCCCACCATACGCTGCCGGGCCAACGGCCAATGGGACGCTCCCAAAGTCACCTGCACAACCCGTGAGTACTCGTGACGGCGGAGCTTTGAGCGTCTCAAAAATGTTTCGCACTTTTTAACATTTTTCCATCCGTCTCCTCAGCCGCAACCTACCACAGGTCCGTATCTCTCCGGCACCGCAACAATCAGAACAATGAGCAACAGAACCGACACTACAACAACCACGTCCATCACAGCTTGAGTCATCAGAAACAGAACTAGGAGGAGCAGCAGCAGCAGAGCTACAGCCTCCTCCAGAACTTGTGGAAGTCCTTCCAGAGGGAGAAGAGGCATCAGCAGGTCCAAACACACAACGAGGACCAGATGAGACACTGATTGGGTTTAGTGGTTTTTGTAAATCAGCTTAGCGGTGGCGGCCAAACACAAGCAGGGCCGGCTCTGTCGGTCCAGAGGCATCGATAGACAGAGACACACTGAGCTGTCTGTCAATGGCTCTCAACAGGAAAAAGGAACCCAGCACATTGTCCAAAAACACTCCAGGATCTGAACCGTAACACTAGTGAGAGTTTAGTTTAGTTTTATAAAGTTAGTTCACGAGTCTGAGGAAGACTGGTGCCGTAATGGCTTCACTGTGTGGGACTGAACACACTAAACCCTGACCTGATAGAGGACCCGAACCCAGTCTCTGTCATCGTGTTTTAAAGGTACCCTGTGGAGTTTTTTTTTTTTGTGAACAAAAGTTATGTTTGCATTAATTGTTTCTAACCAAATCACATTTTTGTAGGGCAACCAGAAAAAAACAGTAATTTTACCTCAGAGAACACAGGACTTTCAGGGCCGTCGCTGCTTCAGATGCTAATATTAGTTTGGATTTGAATTAATGCGTTAAAACACCAAAGTCGAACAGGAACAAACAAACTGATGGAGGCAGCTATAAACCGACACTTCCTGTGTCCTGTGAGGTAAAATTATTGTTTTCATCAAAGGAGTCTGGTGGCTTTGAAGACATACTTGACGACGTCAGAAAGGTCAAGAATGACGACGTCAGAAAGGTCAAGAATGACGTCCAACATATGTTGTGATTTTTGTACCTTTCTCTCTAATATTGTTTCTGCTCTTCACCTTCCACCTCAATTTCACGCGTCATCAAAATCACGTGACGAGGTATCCGTACTCATAACGGGCGGTGCTTAAACCGGTGTGGGCGGTGCTTACTGGAGGTTAATTTAAGCCTGATATCGATACGGGTTGATCAGAAGTTGCAGAACAGCCTTAGAATTGAGCTTCAGATCAACGTCATTGATCACAAGAGTAAGTGTACGTTATCTGTACCGGATACTCAAACCTCCCAGTGGTCACTAACTCCACATGGTGCCTTTATTTTTTGGAAAAATCTGGCACATACAAGCTGAGCGTTGCAGCGTCAGTCTCACAGAAACACATTACTCACTGAAGTTTATGTTTTATCCAGTAGTTTAGAGGATTTAGATAATTAGTAATAATAAGTCATTGATAGTCTATAAAGAGCATGAGATCATCACTTTAAATTATTATCATCAGTTTGTCCAGTCTCAGTTCGTGCTGTTTGTTACAACCCATTTTTACTGGTTGATTCCCCGATGTTGTCTGTTTGTCAAATGTGAACCCACAAATGTTGAGTACACCATGTAAGTTTCATGTTGTTCAGTTTGGGTCCCCAGCATTTGGAAACATGCATATGTTGAGTAATTAGCATTAGAGTAATCACCTAATCATGAGCTTGGCTGATTAAGACAGTATTTAAGTGGTTTTGGAGGTTATTGAAGACGCTGAATCCTCGGCCATATCGGTGATTATGCCGATTAATGCTAATTATGCACATCTGCTTGACATATAAAGTATCTTCTTTCACTTTCTATAAACTGGGGACTCATACTGTACATTTCTAACAATAAACTTTGGGTAACTCGACATTTCTGGGTTCGCATTGCTGGCTGGTTGACTAATGTAGATTTTTGTACAAAGTATTTTAGCTTTGAAAAGGGTTTTTTAAATGGGAGATTTAAAGAGCGGCACACTGAGCTGAAGAGGAGATTATTATGAATGTGTGGTGTGTGTATGTGCTGTGGCTATTAATCATAGGATTTATAATATAGATACTATATGAAGCCATATGAATTTAACTTATTGTATACTTTAAAACTATGAATGGACTGTGATATTAAATAAAGGTCATTGGAACTGAAGCAATTCTGTTAATGATGACTTCTCGCTGTTTACAGATTCTGTAATGAAAAACATCTTATCAAGTAGTAATAAATGCTCATATATGTTAGCTGCACATTGCTTTAGTTGGGGACTGCCCATTGTTCCCACGCCCCTCGAGTCCAAAACCCCAATAGTCCGAACAATTGGACCCATTGGACCAAAACCCCAATAGTCTGACAGCCTGTTCCAAAAACAAAAGCCAACTGGAGTTTCTTGCTCTTTATGGTAACAATAAGGTTTAGGTACCAAAACTACTTGATTAAATGTAGGAAAAGATAATTATTGCGTAATTATCGTAACAATTAACGCAAATTCAACCAATGTCTGTGAATTTTGTCCAATCCTTGTTTTCACCAATCACAACAGTCCCAAAACATTACGTCACCAAAATACTGCAGATTGTTACCGGAACAAGTTGCCTTCAATCTTTCAGGATTTTTTGAGAATTTTCACACAATTTAAATGCAAAAAATGCCTAAAAACACTGTAATGTTTTTAAAGGTTGCCTTGAAATCAGGCATTTTTGGCTGCAACGGTCCCAAAAAAACATTAAATCCTGGAGGGACTCAATAGGCGTTTGTTTACGGGATAATAGGCAGATAAACATTCCGATACGGATCTGATTAACAAGCGTACACTACTAAACCTCTATGATTCCTATCATTGTTGTTTGAACTTCTTAAACTCTCAGAGCGGGGTGAGTCATGACTTTGCCATCTTGGGAAAGAAAATGGAGCACTGCGGGGAAATATCAGGGTCTCGTTTCGGGGCAAAGTAATTATGTGGTATCAGATTGGTGCACAGACACGAGTACTCACCGATTCCTGTCCTGGTATCAGAACAATTCTACTCTCCGTCCAATGGGACCTTTTTTGGACTATCTGGGTGTCGGCGTATTGGGCTGTATAGCGTGGCACCCGTTTGTTGAGCAATGTTACCTTTTCAAGCTGTTGATTTTCTTATCGTGCTGTGACTCAAAATCAACCTGACGAATTCACCACCAAAAGGCTCCTGATTGTTTTAAGTTATCCAAGTGTTTTCAGCTGGAGGGACTGTGAGATGTTGCTTTTTCTTCAGATCTGGAATCTGTGTTTTTAATCAAACCAATAAGGGAATGTGAAATAATGTGCATCGAGACAACTTCTACATCCTCCACAAGATTTTTTTTATGTGATCTTTTTGCATTCGACCTTCATGTTCTTCATACATTTTCCTTTTTATATATTGTTCTTCAATGTATATGCATTTTTTTAAGTATTTTTCTACTCCACGTGGTTAATGAGGTTCACTGTATCTGTGGCACAAGAGCTTATTTTTTATGTAATCACTGTTTCTCCATTTGAGTTGCTGTAAAAATCCTCCTGGTTTCAATGTCATTGTCATTGCTGTGTGTGCAATAATAGGAGCTATTATAACACAACCTGTGTTTGTGTGGTTTTGTTTAAACAATAAGACCGGTGTTATTCTTTATCCCATGAAAAAAAAAACAATGTGTCAGTCCTTCCATTAGTACTTTCTGACTTCCTTTGTGTCCTTAAAGCTGCACTAATCAATATTTTTGGATTAACAATGGATCAAATGTCTCTAAAGTAGAGGTCCAGGATACTTTATGCATATTATTATTATTATTATTAAATCACGATATCTTTACCCAAGAAGTGTTACTTACGTACCAGCTCTACACATGGTTACTTTAATAATAATAATATTATGTATTGAAATAAACAAGAAGTAACCTTCCAACTTTGATTCTGCACTTTGGCTTCAATCTTAAGCTGCTGCTATAACTTCTGCAAACCACCAGATGTCACTGTGCTGCTGAGTTTAAGGCCCTGAAGCCTTTTTAGCAAAGAAGAAGAGAGTTCAAAAAGGATTCATCCGCCCTTCTAGTTAGTTGCTGGTGAACATAATGGAGCATTAACAGCTGAAGAGCCAGATATTTCCCTCAAGAGTTGGTGGAGACCAAACACTGAGCTTAAACAGAGCTTAAATAGAGTGAATACTGGACTTATATTCATCAAATAGATGGTTTGAGCTAAGAAATATACAGATTCTTTGCTGCATAAAATGGATTTCAAATCCTGGAAATAGTCTATGTTGTCCTGGAAAATGTTAATTGTATTTTAGTCTGTACTGTGGCCAATTCAGGAAGTGGATTTTTACAAGGAAAGTAAAACCTTTACTATACGGCACTATATAGGAATTTATCTTGAATGAAGTTTCAGCCTGTAAATTGCACATAAAACTAATATCTCATGGCAGAAACCTGTAAAATCTACAGTACTAATATCCTTTTACCGTACTAGTAGAGAAGTAAAAGAAAAGAAAAGAAAAACAAATAAGTTATTTACTGTAAACTGTGAACTTTCACTTAGATTTTGCAATATCGTGGTAAAATGTATATATCAGCATATCTGTAGTCACACCTGTGTTATCCCACCGAACCGCATTCAAACAAAAAGCTTCATGGAAAATCAGTGTGAGAACATGAATCAACAACCCACGTCGTCACCAACGTACCGTCACTCAGTCCTAAGCTTTGGCAACACAAACTGTATTTCAGTCACAGAATCAACTGAAAGCAACACCATGAATGGCCTCGCTGTTCCTGTGTGCGAGCAGCCGTCCTCCCTTCGGACGCACATTACTGCATCACCCAGGAACTACACCTGGCAGCTCCAGCCAATATGAACTCTGCTGACTTTAATTTTGGAACTGCAGTGCGATTGCTCAAAAGTTGTGGTGATGTATTTCGGATAATGGGCAAACTCAATGAGCCCTGTGTAAAGAGACGGAGGCAGAGTCGTGGTTTATGTACTGTTTTATTGTCCTTTGTCTTTGGGTCCCTAAGGTTTCCTTGCGGTTATTAACAAGGCTCCTGGTGGTCAGATTATATACAAAATAAAAGGCAACAGATTCTGGGATCCTTTAAGTCTCTTGAGGAATAGTTTGACAGTTTGGGAAATACACGTCAGATCTTTACTTCTCATGTCTGTGCGCTACAAATTGAAGCTTGAGTTAGCAGAAGATTAGCTTTGGTTAGCATAAAGATTGGAAGCAGGAGAACGCAGTTTAGAGAATATGCCCATCAGCTCCTCTAAGGCTTACTGATAAACATATTTCTCGTTTAAAGCTGTTATATTTAACATTGCCACATTAAAATTTATTTTAATGGCGTCATATCCCCTTTGTGCCTGCGTCAGCGTTGTGGTTGTCTGCCAGAAGCTGTCATACATTGACTGTTTATCCAGTCTGAAGCCACATTTTTACCATCCACTGTTTAGACATTGGTGCTTTTTAACTCTAGATTTGAACCGGATGAAGGATTTTAGTCATCGGACGTCTGGATCTTAAGTTATCAGAGAAAGAAGCTGAGCTAACGTTAGCAGCAGCTCGGCTCGCAGCCCCTCCGGGACGTCCTCTGTCTGTCCAACAGCGTGGGAGAAGCAGTGATTTTTAAGGTGGAACTGCTTTATTCAGTGTGTTTAAGGTGGAACTGCTTTATTTAGTGTGTTTAGTGGTTTTAATCAGCAGGTCTGTTTGTTTTGGAGAGGAGGAGACCTCTGTGGATAATTGGACTCCCGGTAGAAACCTCCTGAACCATGAACACCGAAGGAATCCTAACCGGGAAAAGCTGACTGCAATGACACCAATGGTGGTGAAGACAACAACTCCCATGATCCCACCCTGCTGCACCGCGTCATCAAACTTCATATTTTGATGGGAGAGAACTACTACTGGCAGAACGAAACCAGAGTTTCTTAGTGAGCTTTAGAGTTTTTGTGGATTTTATGCTAGCTGTTTCCCCGTTTCCAGTATTTGTGCTAAACTAGGCTAACCAGCTGGTTAACTTTAATGAGAGTGGTTTTAGTCAGCACCTCAAAATCTTACTAAATGACATCTTGTTTATATAACTCGTACACACAGAACAGAAATGTAAACACAACAAGTATTGAGTTACGAGCTGTGAAGTCTTTCCGTGAGCTTGAACTCCCAAAAAATATCAAACTATTCCTTTTACAAGCTGACTCTTAACATTGGTTTGCAAATTGTTTACAATAAGTGAAAATAACACAAATTAAAAGGAACAAATCTCTTTAGTTTTACAACACTGCACATGACTCTTCAGTAAGTGTTTACTTCACAGCTGCTGTTCTGTAAAATCACCATTTAGTTCCCACAAGGCAACAGAGAGCTATTTTTATGAGTTTGTCCTTCAGTGATAAGCGTAGCAGGACTCAGTGGCTTGTCAAAGGTGGAGCCAAGTAAAGCTAAACCCTGTACCAGGCCCAAGTGGATGACCTAAACCAGTGTCCGGGCCAGCTGGGACCGTGTACGGTGAGCTTACACTTGATCAATGTGCACCGTTTACTCTCTGATACCCTTACATGGAAGAAGCCCTTTAGTGCCTCCATGCAGGAATTATTGGTATTTTGAATGTATTGTATTTCTGTCCCATTCAGCAGACTGGTGCAGGTTGGCTGTCGGCCCGCTGGGTCTAATCGGGCCGCTGCAGAGCTGAGATAGCAATCAGGGAGCCGGTCGCTGCCAGGAAAACCGCGCTCACTCCGGGTCCTGGCTTAGTCCCATTTGTGACCTCAACCGTTCGTACGTTACTGTGTCACAACTCAGTTTTCCCTCCCTGTGCAAACCTCTGGGGGAAAACCAACACAATTTTTGGGATTGCACAGATGTCTACTTTAAATTTGGCAGCTGGTTTTGGTTTAGTTTAACACCGAAATTCCACCGGGCACGGCTTTATGACGTCACGTCTGCGGCGCAGTTTGGCTCCATCGTCTGCTCATCTTCAAATCCCACCCAGTGTTTCCGAAGTGTCTTCAGAGCGTTTTTATAAACTTCTCGTCGTCCGTGGTGTCAAATCTCAGATATTCGTGAGAATCCCAAAAATACAGTTTAACTTTTGACCTTTTTCCCCAAAGGTTTGCATAGGGAACTCTATTAAACAGAATCGTGGAGTTAGAGGCGAGGCAGCTTGACTCGTGAGATTAAAAAATCACAAGAAAGTCGCGTCAGAATCCATCTTTCCAGGCTTGGTATGTTGTACCGGACCAATCAGCGTTCTTTGAGGCAGATACGGGAGGCGTGACGCAGCAAGAACAATGGCAGCATCAGTTACATCAGAACTGATAGTTAAAGTATTTTATCGAAAGAAGAAGATGTTTTCGCTCTTCTCCCGAATTACTTCGGTAAGAGTTTGATTACGTTTTCTGGTTTGTTGATCTGATCAGTTGAAGTTCAACTATTAACTGTTGCCGCGGTCACAAATGGGGCTAATCTTGGCTCTGCTCATTCACTCTAAGAAACTACAGTATTTGTATCAAAAATAGCAGTTTATCAAGGCGTTAGCTAGATAGTGAGCGTATGTCTACACTGAGAGCTGCTTGTAGAAGCTAAGTCATGCTCAAGCCAAACAGAGAGATACAGCTTGTACTCTGCAGCACTGTTTTTAATCAGGCCAGGCATTTTCTACTGCTGCTGTTTGCTCCTCGTTTCTACAGGTTCAGTGCAAAAATCCTTTTTTTTTTTAAATTAAATTTACTGTTGTGGAGTTTTGTTTTTGTTTTGTTTTTTCCACTGTTATGTTATGTTTTATGTAAACCAAAGAGACTTGGATAAGTTTGGCCAAAAAGACAAAAAATAATAATGTATTTCTACAGTATATCAAAAAATAAACAGAATTACATTTCTAGATTAACAATTTACGTACTTAGAAAACATAAACACTAACAGTTGGATCTTTTGGATCATTTCGGTGATGAGACTGATGTTTGGTCCAACACATTTGTATAAAAACATAAAATACTGGACGGTATGATGAAGTACAAAGTACCAGTCGTAGCACCTTGTTGGGTATTGACAGCAGAGATTGCTTAAGTTGTGCTAGGCTCGTAATTCCTTCCCCTTCAGCACCGGATTTCTTTGTTTTGGTGTGTTTTCAGCTGTGTTTCATGGCGCTGCTGCTGTTCCAGGTCTTGAACGAAACGAGATTAAGTGCCCGAAGTATCCGTCCAACCATGAGTCAGTTTGCTTTGACACAGTTCAGACGATGACAAGCCTGGTCCGTCGTTGGATGGCTGTGTTATCCTCCAACCCTCACCTCCCCTCCCACAACAACCCACCCACCCCCCTTTCAAAGGCATTGATTAAATAATATGAACCTTAAATATGTGTAAACTATCCCTCGTAGGTCCCCGATTACAAAGCAACAACATGACATTAACGTCTTCCATGAAATAAAGCGTCACAGTTTTGAATGTGTTTCCGAATTCCCTCCTCTCTCTCTCGTTCACTCCACTAGCGTGTTCACTAGCGTGTGAATGTGTGTGTGCATGCTGATGTGTGTTTGCGGGGTCGTCTGAGTGTGCGTTAGCGGCTCAGTTGTGGCCCTTGAAGCAGTAGACTCCGTACAGCTTATGCTTCTTGTCGGGGAAGCCGCTGAACCTGACGGCAGCCTCCGTGGGACTGCAGCGCCGGCGAGGGCGGGAGATGGGATAACGGACGCTGCCATCGGCCAACCAACCGGCGTCGCAGCGGTCGTAGCCCAGCAGCTTCCAGGCGGCATACATCTGCCCGACCTTGGCAATTTGAGCACCGTCTTTTTGACACGCCCTGACTGCCTCGTCATAGGTTAGCTTAGAGGGGTGGATCAGGTAGTAGAACCGACCTGGGGAGATAAAAAGACAAAGGGATATAAAGTTGAAACAGGTTTTTAATGACACACTCACACACACTCACACAAACACACACACACACCTTTGTAGTGGGAGGTGAAGCAGAACACATCGTACTGGTTCTTCTCTTTGTCTCTCAGGCCGTAGTTGCGAACCCCCGGCACCGTGTTTTTGCCTCCGCAGGGTTCTCTGGGGGTGGTGATGGGATACTGAACCGTGCCGTCGCTCAACCACCCAGCGTTGCACCAGTCCATGTTTCCTCGCCACGCTTCGTACAGCTGGTCGAAGGACGCCACGATGGCATCCTGGTCCCGGCACGCCCGCTCGGCGTCGTAGAAATTGAGGTTGTAGCGACCCAGACGGGGGTAGTAGGGGAAGACGACACCTACGTGGAAACAGATGTGATAGACAACCTGTTAGGAGACACTCGGATCCGTCCTCTGGTGTTTGATCCTGATATTTAACGGAAGGACTGAGAGCCAGTCTCGCTGTGTAAGCACAGCTGTTCCTCTGTCAGTCCGGTGACAGCACCTTCTGGCTTCAGGCAGTAATGGCTGCCTCCTCTTAAACATAATGAAGCTGCTCTGACACTGATGTACACTATGCTTACACTTGCTCCTGACTTTCCCCCAAGCAGTCGCCGCTCATGCTGCTAAATTTAGGCCGACTGCAGTACACTGACGTTTAATGGGCACTTTGTTTTTAGACAAAAACCTAATTCCTGTTCAGCCGATTTTTACCTTCTAGGTCAAGGGACACCACCACTGTTCCGTCCTCCAGCCCGTCAATAACTTCACATTTATATCTCCCATAATCCTCCAGGGTGATTTCTGTGATGACCAGGGAGGCGTCCATGGGAGAGGAGCCTTGCAGGTGGACACGTCCGTGGAAACTGCCATAACTTCTTTTGTGGTAATCCATGGCCACGAAAACATCCACCTGGAGAAAGAGGAAGGAGGATCAGTCTGTTAACACTTCACATTGCTGCTCACCTTATAATCCGGATATTGTACCTACAGAAGAGAGTTTAAAGCAAAAGTTTGGCAATTTGGGAGATAAGTTTGTTGGCTTTCTGGTTGAGAGTTGAGTAAATTGAGACCACCTTAAATATGAGGCTACAGCCAGTTAGCTTAGCATAAAAAGGTTAAACAGGTTAAAATGTATGATTTAATAATTGGATATTCAGAAATGGATAACAACCTCTTTCAGGTAGTCTGAGGTCAACTTGGTCCATTTGATCCTCATCTTCCGATTCGGTGCCATTGATTGGTCCCTTTGGATCCTGCATGGTAAAGTAGCGTTTCCGCCTCGTCTCGACACAACCTTCAATTGTTCTGCCGCCACCGACAGTCGGGGGCCGTTCTCTGCAACACAAAACATATGTAGTTATTCATATTGATGTACTTTGACTTTAAAGAGTTAAAACATTTTGGGAAATCGATCTCCAATAATCTTATGTCTATGTTAAATACAGAGCTGGAGTCAGGACGTTAGCCTAGTTAGCATACAACTGAACATATATAAAGAAAAATTAATTATATTACAACAATAATAATAAAAGATAGATGAGATAAATCGATACCTGAATCCTCCAGTGGAACTATTAAATAATGTCCTATCATCTGTCAACCTGCCAAGTGATGTGTGTTTAAGTGTTACAGAACGTACACACTGTTGGTTCATCGGCTGCTGTGACCTTCAGTCACTAACCGGGTTTTCAGACTCCTCAGACCGGCTTCACCGCGTCTGCTTTGTAAGCACCAGCTGACAGCACATTGATCCCATGTTCTGTAACGTGATGCAACTGTGTGTTTCTGCCATCACTTACAGAGTTTATATAGTCATTAAAGCACTGACACACAGCTATAGATATGAATTAGTTATTCAGCACAACATTCATCAAATTCTATTGTTACAGTCAACTTACTGAAGCTGTCTGCTGGAAATGTGCAGAACAGGTCGATATGAAGTAGTAAGTTAAAGTTAAATAGTTAATCTTAGGTTAGTAGTTGCATTTTGGCTTGCTTATTTATTATTATTATCAGTCCCTTCAGGATTTCACAGGCCTGGATTTTTGCGGCCTAAAATATAACATTTCACGGCAGCTTTTCTAAAAAATTGCAACATTTTGAGGCATTTTTTGCAATGAAATTACTGGAGAACATCAAAATCAGGAATAGTTACTGAAGATGTCTGCTGGAAATGACCAGAGTAGGTTGATATAAGTTAGTTAGTGATGTGTTAGTTGGTTAGTCATTCGGTAGTTTTTACTTACTTACTTGGTTTTTGCAACCTGTAAGGACTGACTTAGTTTGTAAATTTTTTATTTGATACTAGTTAGTAAGTCATTTGTTAGTACAACAGTGAATTCATCAAATTCAGTGCTTCATATCGCTAAATTACTGAAGCTGTCTGTTGGAATAATAGCTCCCCTTTAAAGCCTTTAAAAAATAATTAATTTATGAATAATTTACCAGTGATTCTCTGTACACTGTATCTCCTTAGCTATGAAATCTTGATTCGTTCAAATAAAGTTTTCATCCCCTGCGAGAGTGGAGGAGATAACTCTAATCTCGCTGAGCTAACAATCCCTACATAGCAGCGTTATCTCTGAGCCGCAGCGGCACAACCGACTGATAAAGTGAGGAAACAGACGACGCTGCAGAGTGAGTGTCGTGAACGAAACTCAGAGAAGGACGGCGGAGAGAGACGGTCTCTCTCTGGATGTGACACAAACACACACATATGAATGAATCCTCACCGATGACATAGATGGTCCTCGAGTGCTCCAGTTCTGGGTACAGAGTGTCCAAGTCGTTGTCTGCTACACTCAGTGAGATCAAAGCACAGATCAGCACAGGAATCATCTTCAATCACCAAACTGGGGGTCTGATCACTGCAGAGACACACAGAGAAGGGGGGGGGGGGTAGTTTAGAGCAGAGGTTCATAACCTGGGGTCGGGGAGGCCTTCTTGATTTTAAAGCTGCAGTAGGTAAATAATTTGTTGTTATATTTGCTGAAACTTCCACTGAATCCTCTCAGTAGAACATGAGACTGATGTTCTGTGAAACAACCAGAATGATGGTTGATTGTTGTTGATGTTATTAGGAGCACCAGAACAACCAGAGGAACCTGATATTTTCACACATTATCTGTCTCATGAACTACTGTCAGGATTCAGTGAACGTTTCAGCAAATATGACAAAAAAAATGCTTTAATGGGTGTAAAATACACACAGTATGTGTCAGCATGTCATTTCTGTGACTAAACTAAATGAAATTATTTTATTTTTTAAGTGTAGATTATAATTTAAGATTTGATGAAGCCACATTCACAGATATTCACTCTCTTATAAACAGCATCGTCCTGCATTAGGAAACAACCAGAAAGCTAATAGAACAATTGTCAAGTGACGAGGAGACAAAAACTACATTTTATATCAGAAGATAATCTTATTAAAGTCTGTATGATTTAAAAAATAATAATACATATATAATAAAACTTCCTGCAGTTATTGTGTTCACTTGGGATCATTGTACAGTTTATCAGTTATTCTCTGTTGTTGTTATTGTTTAATATAATATAAAATACCCATACACCACCTAATCAACGATAGAAAAAGGGCTCCATTAAGGATAAAGGTTGGGAACCAGCCTTATAGAGAATGTTTTCCTGTAGCTAAATTGTGCAACAGAGAGAGTGAAAGTTATTCATATCCAGAAATGTTCTGCATGCAGCTCAGTTCACAGTGTGATTCAGTGTTTCTATCTGCAGTGCTGTTTCACCCCCCGAAGGCTTCCGTAATTACAACGGGAGCGCAGAGCGGTCCGCATCCCCCGTTACCGAGCACATCTGCAGACAAAACCTCAAATCAAAGTTGTTCAATGACATTAAAAAAGCACCACTTCGTCCTTGATGCACAAACCAGGACGCCCCCCCCCCCTCCCATGAGAGCCCCCACCTGCCCACCCTGCAGAGGTTAACACACAACAAGCACAAACACACACAAATGTGAACATATGCAGTACATACTGTGCAGTAAATAGTCCCTGTCATCCAGCAGAGCGAGGCAGCAGCATGTCCTGGTGACACTGAC
>JAGRRF010011243.1:1416664-1438287 GCA_019097615.1 Morone chrysops
AGACGTTTTGTGTCTCTTTTCAGATGTTTTGTGTCTCTTTTCAGATGTTTTGTGTCTCTTTTTAGGTGTTTTGTGTCTCTTTATAGGTGTTTTTTGTCTCTTCTCTCTACGTCCGTTGCTATAAAGCCCCGCAGTAACTCCTCTTCCTGTCTGTCTGCCAGTGACCGATCGCATCCTGGAGCGAGACCCGAAGGAGGAGATCATGAAGGCCTTCAAGCTGTTCGACGACGACGAGTCGGGACGGATCAGCCTGAGGAACTTGAGGCGAGTAGCGCGAGAACTCGGGGAGAACATCAGCGACGAGGAGCTGCGCAGCATGATCGATGAGTTTGATGCGGACGGAGACGGTGAAAGTAAGTGATCGGTAGTGGAAGAAGCTTCAGTTAAGATGTTTTTTGTCTCTTTTCAGGTGTTTTTTGTCTCTTTTCAGGTGTTTTTTGTCTCAGTTGAGAGGAGAAAAGATCAAATAATCATCAGATTAATAAAAATGTGCTTCACAAACAGGTTCTCTGTGTTTTTTCTCTCCCAGTCAATCAGGAGGAGTTCTTCTCCATCATGACCGGAGACTCCTGATGAAGAGTGTCAGCTTCCTCTCTCCGGGGGTCCGAAGTGGACTCCTGAAGTTCTCGTTGGCCTTGTGGTTCATACTTGACTCGTCACATAAAAGCAGCGGAGCGTCTCGACATCGGCCACGTTGCTGCGGTCGGTCGGATAGAGCCGATATGACGTCGGCCTTTTATTTAAAGTGTTAAACGTGTTTGTGTGTTTGCTGTAAATTCACCTGAAAGGATAAATGTGACTCTTTGATTCTGTCTTTATATTCATCAGGACACGGCGAGGTTTCATTCCTTACGTAACGGGACTGTTTGAATGGGCTATTTATTTTGTACAGAATAAAGTTTGTCAGCAAGTCTTTAGCTTTTATTGATGATTTCCAGTTTACATCCGACTACGTGACGCTCTCTTTAACTCCGCCCAGTCCCGATCTAAATCCCCCAAAATACACAGGATTATTTATATGGGCCAAAACCATAAGTCCCAATTTGGCTCATGGAGCTTTACAACCTCTTTAACACATATTTTATATTCTTATTTGTCTCTTTTTAGATGTTTTGTGTCGCTTTTTACTTGTTTTTTGTCTCTTTTTAGATGTGTTTTGTCTCTTTTTAGATGTGTTTTGTCTCTTTTTACTTGTTTTTTGTCTCTTTTTAGATGTGTTTTGTCTCTTTTTAGCTGTGTTTTGTCTCTTTTTACTTGTTTTTTGTCTCTTTACTTGTTTTGTGTGTCTTTTAGATGTTTTTTGTCTCTTTTTACTTGTTTTTTGTCTCTTTTTACTTGATTTGTGTCTCTTTTTAGATGTTTTTTGTCTCTTTTTACTTGTTTTTTGTCTCTTTTTACTTGTTTTCTGTCTCTTTTTAGATGTTTTTTGTCTCTTTTTACTTGTTTTGTGTCTTTTTACTTGTTTTGTGTCTTGTTTTTAATCTTTGTGGGGTTTTTTGGCACTTTGTGGTCATTTGACTGACTTTACAAAAATAAATCTTAACAATCACGTCCTACAGAGGTTTCCGAGAGCCCTGGGCCTGTTTTGTGTCTCTTTAGTTGTGTCGGTGTTATTTTTAGTCTCTGTGTGACTATCAACATGTGTTAATGTGGGCAGTGTATCTCACACATAGCGATAACATTCATGGTCAGGACTTCATATTTCCCTCAGCATCCTTCCTGCTGTACCTCAGCTGTCCACCAGAGAGAGCCACTCTTTCTTCATGGTGCCACTGAGCAGCTCATCAGAGAATCACTGCACACATTCGGTTCTTTTAAGACGCTACCGTCACATTTACGCTCAGGAAACTGAGAGCAGATGTGCAGTTTGTGACCCTGATGTCCTGTATGAGGATGATATGTGTTGATATAATAAAGGGAGCTGCTGTCACACACTGCACTCACAACACTGATGCAAAAAAACAAAAAACAGCCCGCAAAACCCTCTTTAGGCGGATCCTCATGAGCTCCCTGTTATTTGGCTCCCCACAGACCTTCACATATTGATTTAGATGAACGTCTCCAGTCTTGAGTTGGTTAGATGAAAACATCCCCCCCCCCACCCAACCGACTGCCGCTCAGATGATTAAGAGGGCTGTGGTTCGCTAACCCAGTTTGCTTTGGTAATAGCTGGAGCCAATCACACAATGACAGAGTAGAGGACTCGCTGGGTTTCTCCTGTGTAATAGAGGTCTGAAGCTTCTGAGGGAGACAAATGAAAGTGATGCAGTAATAAAAGGCTGACACACACACACACACACTCTGCAGGGATTGTGTTGCAAGGTCTGACTTAAGGAGGGACACATTTCAGACTAAAGACCTGTTAATTGAGGACAAAAGCCTAAAAAAGCAGATTTTTGTGTCAGTGGTCTGAATAATGTGTGTGCAGAGTTCTTGTCTTGTGTCTCTTTAATTGCTTTTTACGAGTTCCTCTAATTTGACGGGCGGTAAATGTAAATTTCAAGGCCTTCGCCAGTTTACACGCATAAAATAACACTGGTGCTTCTTAGCTGTTAGGAGCCAAAATCCTACAGTCAGCAAGACATTCATTGTCATTGCTGATCAATAATCGGTGTCGCTATATATTGATGAGTGTCCTGATGTATACAACTACCTTAATGAATCTCATATTTCTATATCTGTGACGTTAGCAGGGTTAATCTCCACTTCCTGTTACTGTTTACAAGGTTTATTATTAGAAGGTCGGTCAGTTCAGTTTATTATGGTTCAAATCCCCTCTGCTCCACACTGTCACACCAAACTCCATTCAAAAAACGTCTGTTTTAAGGAAGAAAAACCTTTATTTCTCTTTAGTCTACAAACACAATCTGCTCACACTGACTCAGTAACATCATTAACTAACCTGTGAGGAAGAGTTGGACACAGACACACTCACTGACTCCGGGTTTTATCCTCTCTGTGAACAACCTAAAAACCACTCATCTCTTCTTTTGCTGTCTTTTGTTAGTTAGGAAAGTCAAGAAAATGTAAAATTGTTTGATATCCAAAATGTGACGCAGCAGCTCACCTTCAGCAGGCTTCAGTTGTCCAATCAGAAGAAAGAGTGCGGACGATGAACTGAAGGGCCTGTGTAAGAAAAATAACTAATGTTTTGCTTTAATTGTCTTTTTAATGTTTAATTAAAGATATTTACACTGTAAAAACAACTAAATTTAAATACAGGTGAACTCTTTTTACAGCAGAGTGCTGTTAGATTTTTCTTTTTTTTAATGTGAATTTTAAAAGTTATAGAACTGTAATAAAAGTCTATCTGTAATATTACAGTAATTATTGCTGTTTACATTCAACGTGTTTGTTGTGAAAACCTCCATAATTATACAAGATATCTGTCAGTTAACAAACAAATCCATGTAACACGACAGAACAAATACTTTTTTAAAATTAAAAATATTAAATATATGTATAAACAGTATTTAACTTGAATTAAACAATTTAATCTATTAAATAAACAATGAATATCTGCAAAACAAATTATAGGTTTGCAAAATCATTTTAACTTTTATGTGAACAAAAGGACATTTTCATTTTCATAAACATCTCTTTTATCATTATTTACAGTTACAGATCTTTCACTTTATTTTAAATTAAACATGTGAATTTGAACGCTATTTTTGTAATTGTATTAATATTTCCATGTATTTTAAAAGTAAAACAAACAGGGGAAAAAATCTATTAAATAAACGTGAACAATCCTGTGTCTGGAGGGGATCTTTACGGTTAGGTAGGGGAAGTCTCCAGGAAATGAAATGTGAGTCTATGTAATTTCCCCAAAAATTACATCAGTAAACTGTGTGTGTGTGTGTGTGTGTGTGTGTGTGTGTGTGTGTGTGTGTGTGTGAAGGTCGGGCCGCGATGTCGATTATCAGAAACCTCCATCTGGTCCTTGCTGCAGGGACAGACACCATGACTTGCCCTTGCACTGGCACATGCTCAGCTGTCAGTCCCTGGACCAGAACAACACATGCTCCAGAAATAAACCGACCCAGTTCCTCCCCAGTTACAACCTCAAAGTCGCCCCCCCGTGGTTTGCACTATACGACTCTGCACACACACTCACACACATGGTATTGCTGGTAATCATCTGTGTTGATGAGACTTTCTAAAAATACGCCGGTCTGGCGGACCCCGCCAGGGTCTGATTGCTCTTTGGTTTTGGGGGTAATAGCGTAAGTTAGCTTAGGCTCCAGATTTAGACGGACTAATGGGACGAGGGCTCGTTCACTGATGTTTTACACTGGAGTACTTCTGACTTTGAGGATTGTGTTTACTATCTCTCATAACTTTAGCAGCTGCAGTGGAAAGTAACTAAGTACATTTACTCAAGTACTTGAAGATTTTGTGTAACCTTTTACTCCGACTTCACTATTTCTGAGGTTAAATATTGTAGTTTTTCCTCCACAGATTCAGATTAATATATAATTAAGTAATAAACTATGATGTAATATTATAGATTAAGGTAAAACTGTATTGATCCTCGGGGGGAATAAACACATCAATAACTATGATCCAGTAACATAATAAATGGGCCATTCTGCTTAATGAGTACATCTGATAAAATGAATCTTCCCTCTGTGTGGCTAAAAGTTGAAGATTGATTGACGGGTGAATGTCAGGTTGAAATCAGTTAGTTCATGCTGACGTAAGCACGCGTTACATTTAGTTTTAAAGGAAGACACAATGATTGAAATCCGACATATAAATACAAAGAAAATTGAGTTTTTGTAACATCTTTAGCATAAATTGTTAATTATGGGAAGAATATAACAGAGGATGTGATCTTAAAGGGTTAACTTGGACTTTAAGGCTTTAAAACATTTCTGAATCTGAACCCCTCTTTCTCATTTTTACAGTCTTTGTAGGACGGTACTGAATTTATATAACTGCAGTGAAGATTGAGGAACAATACTCCTTTTGTCAGCCGTCCTGTTAATGAACATCCAGCATGTGCAGAGACCCACTAACAAGAGCATAGACAAAATGTCTGTCCTGATCGTTGTCTTGACTCAATTACAGGGCAATTAGGGAGAGTATGAAAAAAACAACAACACATAATTACATCATAGTTACAGTCCAAAAATCAATGCCCATTGTGTGTGCCATAAACCACCTCACAGTTAACCATTAATAGAAGGTCACACTCACAAACAGCAGAGGTGGTTATATGTAGATTTAAACATTAGTGCAGTTTTTCGCAGGTCAAAAGTTGGCCATAGAACCATAAAGTCTTAACAATAGAGACATCCCCGTTAATCAGAAAGCTCCGTAGGTTTTATATTATTCAAGAGCTAATTTCCTCGTTCATTACAACTGTACAACTCACAGCTTTAAATTATATTAAGGATTAAAGTTATGATAATTAAGGGTTTTCCTGTATTTAACACGTCTGGAGACACATAGAAGGATCATTTACATACAATCCCTCATTACTTTAACAAAAAGGAGCTGGTAAAACACTTGTTGTTAAGGATAAGATGAAACACATATTCAGAGTCTGAACCTTTCTGTTTATTTCTGTTTTTATTCGTCTGTGTGAATAAAATCACTGTTTCCTTCTGTTAGCACAGCGGGGGCCTCTAACCCGTCATCGGTAACCAGAGTCCACCTCTTGTGTCCACCTGTCAGTCATTAGGCGAGCTATGCCGACCATGTGACAACACTTGCCCTCTGACCCCGACTGAGACGGGGGGCTGTTTACCGCCAGCTTTGGTTGAATCTGTGACGGCCCGTTGGCATTAAACCGACTCACAATCACCCACAATCCCCCGCTCGTTGATCGAGGGACCTGAATGAACGCAAAGTCACGGCAGAGGAAGACGTTAGTGTTTAGGATGAGTGTTTATGGCGCGTGTCAGCTGGGAGGGTGACACCAGTGTTCAGGTGGGGGCCGGCGACCTTTAATCCTTCCCGTAAGAGTGTCCTCAACCTGCACGGGCCACTGCGACCCGGAGCCGAGCGTCGTGAAATGATCGGCATCCATAGCAGCTCGTCTGTGTTTTGTGGTTTCATATGAAAATTAATTTTTTTCTTTATTCATTGGGTTATATCGTAATTAATAATTAATTAGCTTTATTTATTTATTAACTTCATTCATAATATTACATTAATTACAATACAGACAGAAAGCATCATGAGGGCAGGTCTCCGTTGTCTTTTACTCGTTCCATGTTATTACTCTAAAGTAAATGAAAAATATAAAAAAAAATTATAATCAGTGAATTGTTTTTGTCATTTGTTAACCAAAGATGGCAAAACAATGAACTCGTGTGAATATTTGCTGGTTTAAGTCGTCAGTAAACTTATTTTATTTTAAGTTTTTTCAGTATTTCCTGACTAAAACTAACAGCTAATGTTAGCAGAAATCAAACTAACAAGCTCGATAATCTAGATCAGATGTAAACAGTTCGTAGGATTTAGCGACATATAAAAGATGGAGGTCGCATTTCCATTTCCTCCCAATGTAAAAAGCATCTGCTAACATGCAGTCAGCCACCAGGGGGCGATGGAGATGGTTTGGCTTCACCTTCATGTCGTCCATCTTTATATAAGTTGATGCTTACAACCAACTGAATACCACTCGCTGTGTAAGCCAGTGTTTGGTTGGTCCGTTCTGGGCTACATCCCTCTGTAGATAAAAACGTTAACGAAAACATTCTTATATTCAGCCGATTAAACACTAATGAAAACATATAAATATTATATTTCTGACAATAGATCTGCCTCAGTGTGACACACTGGACCTTTAAATGATCTTTTTATGTAAAAACATTTCATGGTTTCAGTGTCAAGTGTCACTTTGGCTAATTGTTGTCGGCATTTCTGACTATTTTCCAGATTTTCTTGCGTGTGTTTGTGATATTTGCTGCTCCTCATTCAGAGACTGTGGCGTTCTTCCCGTCTACCGAGTGTCCACCGCAGTGTGGCGTGGCCCCGTCGGAGAGGGGGATAAAGTTACTGTGAAAGCCATGAGCGTGTGTAAACTAATCCATCCTCACCCAACTGCCCGGCATAGTCCACGATCCACAGCATGTCTCGAGGCATTCCCTCCTCATGTCTGAGTCCGCTCCCCCCCCTGTAAAAACCTCCTCCGTGAGGGGAAGAGTTTCTGTCAGTGTGAACAGTTAACGGAGTAAAACCTCAACCGATAGGCTTTTATTTGGGACGGGTCTTTAATTCCTGGCTGAGCAAAGATGGGAAATACTATCAGATTGTTTCTTTAAAGAGATAGTCCACACTAAACTGAGTTATATGAAACAACACGCCACCAAACTCAAATCAGACATTTATTACATTAATGTAAGCGACCAGGATCATTTATTGCTTATTTAATAGTTATTAATAACATTTTATAGCTTTTTAATGGATAAAACTGGTTAGAAAATGAACTATCAGTGTACAAATCCCAGTAGGTTTAAACATTTATATTTATATCATTATGGCAGATTTCCACAGACGCTGTGATCTCGCTCGAGCTATCATTACCTTATTATTATTGTTTTCAAATGCTGTTGAAATACAGGTAATATTTGTATAATGTTCAAACTTTGTGCTAAATTTAAACAGTTTTCCGAGTGTTTTCTTACTTTTAGTCAGAATTTAAATTTCTGTTTAATCGACAGAGAAATTAACCGCCAAAGTCCAAATGAGAGAGATAGAAAGTCTCAAAAATTATGTTTTTTGCAGAGTTTTGGCAGCTAAAATGAAAATGTCAATATCAGAGGAACATTAATAACACACAGCGTCTACTCTAACCCAAAGAAGAACTGAGGAAACACATCGACTTAAACAAACAATTAAAACATGAAAAAAATTCAATTTGAGTACAAATAACTAATACAAATATCGTAATATTGTTAAGGAATCATAGATTAAGTTACTACTTAAAACTAGTAAGTCTATTAAACTCATATGCAGCATTTCTCCAAACTTTATTTAAAATGTGTGAACATAATTTATCTGAATGAAGTCACTTAAATGCATCTTTTTTTTCCCACCTTCAGTTCATTTTATAATAATATATAAAGTCATGAGTCAATGGAACAAACTGGAATTATATCACCAGTAATTAAAATACAGCACACATTTAAATTCACTCAGTTTTTACTTCAACAATTTATTTTTAAGTTTTAATTAATGTAGTTTTAAGTTATGTTAACTAACTTTATTAAGATGTGCTGTTAGGATAGAACAAACCCGACACTGGCTCTAGATTAGGGCGTTTATTGCACATTTAATGGCCACCGTAGTTTCGCCACCATAGTTTGGCCAACAGTGTGAAGCGAGTGAGTTGCAATCTGCAACCACTAGATGCCACTAAATCCTACACACCGGACCCCTAGGTCCACCAGAGCCGCGGCACAATGAATCACTCTGTTCTGACGTCACAGTGAGAGTTTTAAGGTGGACAGAGGAGAAACGTTAGAAGACTTCCAGTAATAATACTTTGAGGATGTTTCTCTGCACACACCTGGTTCTCTTCAGCCGGAGTTTATTGCTTCTGTCACTGCTTGTTTATGTTCCTCCAACACCTTCAGCGGACTCCCGCCTACACAGACAGCAAGCACGGTTACACACAGACACACAAACACACACTGTACATGCAAACATCATTTTACTGAGCTGAGACGAGAAGACACACAATGTGCAGACCTGTGATAACTGTCCATCACACGGTTTTATTAGGGAGGGTGAAGCGAGGGAGTTGGCGCTAAAGATGGAGCTAAATCCTTGTGCCGGTGGGGATAAGTTAGCTAGTGAGGCTCACAGGTACGGTGCAGGAAAATGGACAAAATTAAGACTAGCAAGAAGGCGGTGTTAAGGACTTGTATTTGAAGGTACCTGAGGGTTTGATGGATGGGAGGATGTGATGGAGTACTGTTGGGAAGGGATCCAAAGTCCTCTTTGGAAAATCTACACTACCACTATCTACAGATATTTGCTCCTCTGCCTGTTGTTGTTATTGTCACTATTATTAATACTATATTCTATTTTCATTTCATTTATCTTATCTTTTACGCATTTATTTCTATTTTGCTTCATATTACTTTTTTTTTTACATTTTTCTTATTCATATTGTGACTTATGCTGCCTGTCATTCATTAATTACATTCATACATTTGCCAGGAAATGTTATGTAAAATGATTAAAATGTTTAAATAAAAAGTTAAAAGGTGGTGTTAAAGTACTAGTGTACCTAGTTAATGAACTAGTCATTAGCACGCCTCGGCTAGTAGCCTCGGTTTGTCATTAGCTTCCGAGGCTAGCTACTAGCATAGGCGTTACCCGTCTCTCAGGCAGTAGCGTGTCCAGGTGATTTTGACTAGGGTTGCATCAGGTGTGTGTCTCAGCTTTCCAGTCAGAGATATTCTAATGTATTAGGCAGCGTACGTGCAAAAAACTGCATGGGATAAGAATAAAGTGGGTCTGCATGAGGGGGAGACAACTTCTTCCCATAAAACCCGTTTTCATTCAGATATCCTGGACTGAGAGGTTTTCCATTTCCAAAGTCTAGCCTCATATTGTAGCATCACTTAGTCTCCTTCCCAACGTGCTAGCATGACACTGTTGGTACGGATGGATGCAGTAGATCATCTAGTTTCATATGATACCAGTATCTTCACTCTAGCTTTAAACCGGAGCCTGTTACAGCCTCTGAACGTGGACTCGATAATGGTTCATCATAGATGTTCATTATTGGGACAATGATGAAAACCCACATTTATAACCCTTTTCTTTAGGACCGGATATAAAAGTAGTTTGCCATTAGCCGTGCTATCGTTTACTGCTGCTGTTAAAACCAGCGTGTACCACACATCGCGTACGTCGGATACAGCCGAAGGTTTGTTTCAACCTCTAAACCGACCAGAGCGAGTGATTTCCCTGACAGTTTAAATCTGCCATAATTCAATTTCAGCCCCGTGTTCTGCACACAAACAATCACTGTTAGTCTTTTCCCTTCCTTCCCACCTCCTTTCATTTCCTCCCCCCTTTTCCTCCCTTCCTCAATTGTAAATGGTGCAGACAGGAGTCTAAACAGCCCGTTGGTGTCGGGGGGGGGCAGGGAGCGGTAAGACGGTGGGTAAAATGAACAGCATATTTCTTCTTCAGGAGGAGGTGAAGGATGGATGCAAACCAACGAAGGGGAAATTAAAGCACGTAAATTTAACGCACCAGAACGTTTCACACATTCCTTTTGAGCCCGAACGCCAAACAATCTGCCCTCGTCTCCGTCTGTGTGTGTCGTACGAGGGAAATCGTGCACAGAATTTATTTTCAGGTGGAATTATCGTTTACGCTTCGACTGTTTCCTTTCCATCACCAGGTCCTCGCTGGCTGAAACTCACTGACCTGCAGTTTCTAGCTGCTGTTAGTGGCAGACTGAAATCAACTCCACATGATTTTATCTTTGATTTGGACATGATGAGTTCAAGGACGTCTGAATACAATACTATGTTTACTATACTATATATATTATTATATATAAGCTAATGTTTAGCTGGAGCTTTTAACGTCTCTAGTTACTGAGAAACGTTTTGTTGATTACATTTACGACAGTTTCCTCGGTTCCTCAGAGCTTCGGCTGCAGTTGCTGCGGCTTCAGTGTCTGTAAATCCTGAATTCAGGACAATTTCAGGATAATGTCGGGAATTAAAACAAAGGGAATCTTTATGTTCTCCACTGGGAACTCTTACTGACTCCATCTGTGGTTTATTAGCAGAGCACATTGGATAGTAATAATAGTTTAGATATTACTGTGCTAGCGCTACTCATCTATATCTATCTATTACTTTTTACATATGAAGCCATAAGACATACAGATTTTGTCAGGAAGAAGACGTTACGTATATATCTGTTTATGCTAATACAAAGACAGAGTGCAGTATCTCTGTTTTTGGGGTCATTCTTGGATTTTTATGCAATTAAAATTACTTAGAGAATACATATTTAATAAGCACATAACCGCTGTTTTAGAACAAACTTATCTGGGCAGTCAAAAAGCCAGATTCCTTAGTTTGTTAGCGTAGTTGTTGCAGTTAGCCTTTGGAGGGCAGCATCGAACCCGTTTTCATTGAGACATCCCGAGGTCAAACGTCCTGATATCCCTTTAAAAATGGCCTTCACCAAAATTTGGAGCGTTATTTAGTGTCATCTAGTTTCACATGATACCAGCATCTTTAGCTGGAGCCCGCTGCAACCTCTGAAAGAACCCCCCATCTGGACACATCCCTGGTGCTGAATTTGGGTACTGAAACCTTTTTGGTCCAATTCAGGCACTAGAAGCACATTCACAGCAGTTTGTAAACATTTCTGTGGAAATAATACGGTCCGAAATTCACCAACCACCCCCCCAGTTTTTAGAACCACACATTTTGTGTAACAATGAGAACCAGAAGGACTTTACTCTAGAAACCAGCGGGGGGGTTGTTGTTTTGGGGCTTTTCGGTGAGTCAGCCATGTTCCTGCTGCGTTATTCGATGGATTCATAGATCATCGAAGTCAAAGGAGACTGCTGGTCTCCTTTCCTGCCTCTGACAGGAGCAGACAGCTGAGGTAATCCTCCGCCAAGCAGATGCTCAGTGTGCTGATATCTAGGACACGCTCGCAGGTTTGATCTCTCTCTCTCTCTCTCTGTATGTAATGTGTAGAGCCGCCGGTCTTTGGACCAGTAATCCTGGGCCCTTACACCGAGGCCCACGGAGGCCCTGAGTGTCAGCAACACATTTATCTCCCCCACCCCCCGACACACACAAACTGAAACACACACACACACACACACACAGGCAGCATCACTGACACCTCAGAGCTAAATATACCGCGAGTGACAACGACAGGTGACCGGGCTCCTCCACAGACCGGCCAGCTCGGACGCAGGAGGTCACAGGGTATGAGTGTGTAGAAGAGGTGTGTGTGTGTGTGTGTGTGTGTGTGTGTGTGTGTGTGTGTGTGTTGATGGGTCGGAGGGGGTGGTGTTTGAGCGTCAGGGTCTGATGAGTGTAGACTACCTCACCTCAGTCTGGACTGATCTCAGATCCAAACGCAGCCCAGTTCTGGGTCCCCCCTCTTCTCTAAGCCAGCTGGTCTGGCTTAATATTCCTTCTTTCGCTTTCTTTTTCTTTAAGAATCCTTTCTTGTTTGATACAAGGGATCGACTGAGTGAACCCACAGCTGGAGCTGCTGGGGAAACCTTCCAGGTGAAGACAGAACAAAAAGCACCGGTGAGTGAACTAAAACAGGGACGGATGTTGAAGTTATAATCCGTGATGTTCCTGCGTTAAAATGTGTGTAAACTCGAGGTTTGTGTTCAATATGTTGTTGAGTTGTGTAGAAGATGAAGCCCAGGGAATCAGCGAGTGAGAGCTGCTCCAGCAAAACAACAGCACGGGCAGGAAACTAGAGCTCAAGTTAAAGCTATAATATGTGACATTGCATAACCACGTTACAATCCCTATAACCTCTAGAGTGATGTTCTATATGTAGTTGTGTTCTTAAATTATCCCAAATGTTTCCAACAATGTTCAAACTCAGAGAAATCTGTCATTTTATTCAGGTAACTCTGCGTTTCACCAGTCGCCTGTCAATGGCGTCATATCCCCTTTGTGCCTGCGTCGGCGTTGTGGTTGTTTGTCAGAAGCTGTCACACATTGACTTTTTATCCAGTCTGAAGCCACATGTTTACCATCCACTGTTTAGATCTTGGTGCTTTTTAACTCTAGATTTGAACCGAATGAAGGATTTTAGTCATCGGACTTCTGGATCTTAAGTTATCAGAGAAACAAGCTGAGCTAACGTTAGCAGCAGCTCGACTCGCAGCCCCTCTGGGACGTCCTTTGTCTGTCCAACAGTGTGGGAGAAGCAGTGATTTTTAAGGTGGAACTGCTTTATTCAGTGTGTTTAGTGGTTTTAATCAGCAGGTCTGTTTGTACTGGAGAGGAGGAGACCTCTGTGGATAATTGGACTCCCGGTAGAAACCTCCTGAACCATGAACACTGAAGGAATCCTAACCGGGAAAAGCTGACTGCAACTTTTTTCTTACGTTTTTTCTGTATTTCCAAGTCCAAGAATGACGTTTTGTGCTCAACGTTAAAGTTTCATTTTCCCACATTAAATTGAAACTGATACATTTCAATATATATATTAGGACCATAATTCAGGAAATGATCACTTGACCATGAATAGCAGAGAAGACAAATGGATAACAATCGTTATTTATTTATTATTTGTTATAACATTAAGCTCTTTAAACACACAGTATAATAATATAATACACACATGTAGTTCTGTGGGATCATTAAACTTTTTTTGGATGAGCTGGAAAATGCTTCGTCACACTGAGGCTGCAGGTTGTTGTGTTACGCCACTGGCTTCGAAAGGGCAAGTAAAGTAGAGCTGACTATTAGAGCGGGCGATTAATCGATTACTTAGGCACAAAATGTCCTTTTTTTGTAATCAATTAATCGTTGAAGTCATTTTTCAAGCAACAATTTGGTGTCTACAGCTTCGGTTTTGGTTCCAAATGTGAATGTTTTCTGTTGTTTTTAGTTTTCTGCTACTATAAACTGAATCTCTTTGTGTTTTGGACTGTGATTTTCTGCTTTTTCAGCCTTTTTATTTTTTTGCCTTTTTCAGCTTTTATGTGAAGTTTCTTCTTAAGTTTTTCAGCTTTCTAGCATTTTTTCTTATGTTTTTTTTTGCTTTTTCTGAAGATTTGTGTCTTTCTGAAATGTATTTATATAAAAAACTTCTGAACAGACATTTGCAGACATCCCTTGAAACTCTATTTTCTGACATGTTTTGGATTAATTAAACTTTTAATTGAGATAATAATCTGCAGATTAATCAGAAATCACAAATACTCCACTATAAGTTAAAGTCCTGCACTGAAAATACTTTCGTATAATCAGTAAAATTAATTTTAAGTATTAAACTGTGATTTTTGTACAGTTATATCTGATATAATTAGATTATTCTGATTCATTCATTAATGTAAAAGCAGGATTTCACTGTTGGAGCTGATTAATAATAATTTATTTCTGATTATTTTCTCCATTAATCCGTCAATTAATCCTTCACAATGCTTGTTTAGTCCAAATATTACAAACACATTCAAATTATTAAAATCAGTCAAAGGAACCATGAAATGTTTTTACATGAAAAATGACTTGATTGATTAATTGACTTTAATTTAATAAAACATATTTTATAAAGTCTTCTGAGAGCTGTAAATGTAGAAACGTTCGATCGTTCCCCCTGAGATGTTGTGGAGAATCAAGTCAAGTACATTTACCTCAAACTTGTGTTATATTCCACCTATTATTAAGAATTGATTTCTGCCAGGAAGGTGACCATCTTTGACGTTCAAGTTTTTCAGCTTTTTTCTGGGTTTAACAATCACGTTTTATCTCATTAAATTAAAATATTAAAATTTCAAGACGAAATATTCGGCTAATAATTTAGGAAATGATCCCTTCAGCCTGAATAGCAGAGAAGATTGTGCGGACAGACGAATGGATTATAATCCTTACTGGTGGATTAATCACCTCAAGTCTTTTCCAGTATCGTCAGTATTGTTTCTGCTTTTTTAAACGATATATAAGATCTTTGATTGTTGAGTCTCAAAGCGTCCGTCGCTCTGATTGCCTGCTTTAATTCGGGCCCTGGTGGATTCTCACAAACGCCATCAGGAGCACCAGGAGGAACCAGAGGAACCTGATTGTTTCACAGATTATCTGTCTCATGTTCTCCTGTCAGGATATAATGAAATATTCAGTTTATAAAAGTTACCTGCTGCAGCTTTAAACTGTTTATTATAACAGTTTTATTGGTTTAGGAGTTAATGGATGAACAGTGGAGCAGTTCCAGGAGTCTCCACTGGGAGGCAGTAGTTATATATTATAGTATATTAAATTAATAATATATTATATTAAAGTGTATTCTCACAGAAAACTATGGAAAACTTTAATAAAAATAAAACATAAAAGACAAAAAGAAATTGTTGCTCTATTTAAAACATTTTCTCCTCCTCTCTATTTATTTCCTCTGTGCGCGTGTGTGCGTGCCCGTGCGGTGTGATGATGCCTCCTCCTGACGTCCAGGTGCTTTGAGCTCGAGGAAGCGCAGGAGACTCACCGATGGACTGAACCGCTGGACGGACACACGCAGGAGAAAGACCTGCGGAGCGGAGCAGTGAGGTAAAGCTCTGTGCGTGTGCGTGTGTGGAGTGTGATGCGGGGCGTGCGGGTTTGACACGCCATAATCAACAGGAAATATAAACACAAGCGGGATAATCCTTCTCCTCCTCCTCCTCCTCCTCCTCCTCACTTCAGAGTAAACACCTTCGGGTTTGTGTCTCCGGAGCTCGCGTCTGTTCGGCGGTCAGGTTGTAGTGAGAGAGCCCGGAGCTGGAGCTCGGTTAGCGGGGCTTTGTGTCGACTTCTCCCCGGCGGCGGAGCGCGGTTGGAAACACTCGGGGAAGTTTTCTGTCGGGACATGTGAGGAAGTAACAGTGTGTTTTAAACTTTTCTTCAGCAACGTTTTTGCTTTTGGTAAGAGAGTCTGAACTAATGTTTGTAGTTGGAGAAAGTTTGGGATTGATGCAGGGGCGGATCGATACATGGGGTGGCCAAAGGGTGGCAGGAATATATGATGATTTAAAAACAATTATATATCAATAGTTGCTTGGAAAAACCTTAAAATGAAGATAATTGAGCTATAAAGCACATCATTATAGCATATTAGTAAAGTATTTAATATAAATATAAGGTGGCATTAGACATTTATTTACTAATATGAGATATTTTTTTTTATTAAATTGAGTCTAAAATGTGTCCAGAACACTTATTTTAAGTTTAATCTTAATTAATGTGGTTCAATTTGACAGAATTTGGGACTGAACTATAGTGGCAAAGTAATTTTATATTTTGGATTTTAGTGTTTAAAATGAACTTTTTGGCTGCCAACAGCAGAAAAACTGAGGAAATGAACCAACCAAAAATATAATTTTTTTACCAGCCATAAAACTGGATCATGCATTATTATGTATGAATTAAAATACATTTTATCTAAAAAAAAGAAATGTGTGCTCTGTGCTCCAATCACAGTTAAGCAACTGGTTAAAATAAAAATAAAAATGAATTGTGAGCTAGCTTCACCTGATAGCTAATGTTAGCATTTTAGTTAGTTAATTTAGGATGTGACGACTTTAAATGAGAGCTGGACCCTAATTATCAACCTAATAGTCCCATTAAAGCTCATCAAAGATGGTATTGATCTCTCCTTTTTGGAATTAAAAGTGTGCCGAATTAGCAATCGGCAGCTCCCGTTGGCGATTTCCCCAACTGTCACTGGATTACTTTGATACTGAAGAAAACTTAAAAAAAGTTTTGAACCTGTTCTAAGTGGACTCATGGCAGCATTTCTGGCTCCCACCGAGCGCAGCGAGAAATGCTGCGTTCCCGTAAAGACGCCGCAGATGTCGGTGTGATATCATTCTCGTATGCCGAGCATGTGGCGGGCTGTCTGTGCCACGGGCGTGACTCACCCGCTGCTTATAGAGGGGTCTCCCTCACCAAACCACATGTATTAGATCGGGTTACCTGCCTCGACATCTGAGCCCTGAGAGGCAACTTCGACCAGTAATTTAGCCTGTATTTGTTTTTTAAACTCAATGAGACACTTTGAACACAGTCGGCACATTGCGCCGTCTCGTATTTTCACATCCAAACATGATCAAATATGCGTTTACACCGTAGTTACCCGCACACAGGTGTTTGTGAGTCGGGAACTCGCCATAAAGAGCTGATCGGTATGGATATGGGGAGTAATTAATCAATCTATTTGCCACAGAGTTCATTGTTCTTAAACACAGTTTGTATTTATAAAACAAAATGTTTCCCTTCATTTCCAGTCTTTGTGCAACGCTAAGTTAGCCAGCTGCTAGTGGTAGCTTTATACTTTAAATACAGATATGTGAGTGATCGCAACGGTATGAGATTATTATTATATTATTATTATAGGGTTAGGTTTTTGGGGTTGAAATGCTTTATTATGTCACAAAATATAACGTCGTATATATTTTTAATAACGATAACGCTGTCGTGGTTTTATTACACCGCTGAAACCTGAGCAGTGGTTTAAATCTTCTCATCTCAAAATAATCATATTTCCCAAAATGTCGAACTTTTCCTTGTAATTATTCTGTTTTATAGCTTCATAACGTTCATCAGCTACAACTGCTTTTCTTTAATCGATTCAGAGTTCGGTTCCGGGTCCAGCAGAAGTCCGTCGGTCCCCCCCCGCCCCCTCTCCGTCCTCCGACACCGAGACTCTCAGAGTGTCCTGCCAAAGAACACAAGGGCACCGCCGCATGTCGGCCATTAGCCACCGCTCTCCCGGCGCTGCGTGTAAACTGTACAGCACATATGCAAACAGACATTCTCACAGTCAGACTCTCCCGCCTCTGAGGGGTTTTTTCAGCGTGTTGGAAAATAATTGACGAGAGAGCAGCTGAGGACTGCGTGAGATGGCTGATTTCCATCTCTTCCTCTGTTCAACAGTCGCTCTCTCTCTCTCTTTCTGTCTGTGAACCAGAAAACCGCTCGTATTGTTGTTTGGGGTAAAAAGTTCATTACTTTATTTTTGGAGTTCTGCTTTTTTACGCCGGGATCTATAAATAGCAGGGAGGTTTGTGCGCGTGGGTGAAGTCGGGGTGGAGATTTGCTGTCATCCTGGAAAAAGATCAAACTGTGGCGTTAAATCAAACCTACAGATAACAACACACACACACACACACACACACACATTGTTTCATGCAATCTCACAGTCTCAGTTTGGCCTAAAATTCCCTTTTTTTTGTCTTACGCCAACATGCTGAGTGTGCTCGTCTGCGAGGGCTCTAAATTTAAACCGATGTTGTTGATCCTTGTGCTGTTTTCCTGAAGCGAGCGAGGCTCACAGGCAGCGTGACTCAGACTCCAGATATTCCTGTAATGCTCTCTGGCCGGCGTGTCGCTGCTCGCTGCTGATGATGATCCTGATAGCGTTTATTATCAAAGTGTTTTTTCTGGTGGCAACAAACACGTCAATTATGAGTTCATGACAGAAGCTGTCAGTTTGTATTCAATGTTCATTCCAACCGCAGGAAACAGAGAAGGACAGAGAAGAGGTGGAAATTATAGCTTATTAGAGCTGCGATCAATCATTATCGTCAATATTGAGCTGCTATTTTCTCCATTAATCGATCAGTTCCTTTAGTTTATAAAACGACAGAGCATCACAAGTTTCTGGAGCCAAACAACAAAAACAAACATTATTTTAAAGACCTTTTTCCCCTTTTCTTAAATATGAAATCATAGGATAAACTGAGGCTAACAATACGCTAACAAGCTAATGGGCCTCCAGTAAAAGTCAGCAGTAATTATTTATGATTAGAAAAACTGTAACATAATTATTTCTGGATACTTACTTTCATACTTGTCAGTATTTAGAAGAGACAAGAGGACTTTTAGACTAAATTGTTTTTTCCAGTCTTTGTGCTAAGCTAAGTTAGCCAGCTGCCAGCATTAGCGTTATAAGTAGCATACAGTAATGTGAGTGGTTGCAACTTCACTTCTTTATGATTTGATGTTTACATTCTGCTAACAATCTGAGGCTAGTTCTTTAGTTTATGAAACAGAAATAAACACTATTCAAAATACCTTTTTCACAGCAGCCATTTTAACAAGAACTAGTAGGGTAAACACAGGTGTTTCCAATGATACTAATTAAGGTTTCGTTATGCATGGCGTAAATGTACAAAGTCCTCAATGATTAAACTAGGATCACTATAAATCAATCCTCCCTTGTGCTTCCAACTTCCCAAAAATGTGCTTAAAGTTAAAATATTCAGTTCCTCCTGTTGGTTTGATGGTTGTTTTAAATAGTAATAGTAATATTTTTGGCTTTTGGACATTTATAAATGTCAACCTTGGACATGTTTTACTATTTTATCAACCAAATAATAATAAAAACAATCATTTCTTGCCTCCTTCCTCTCATACAACAAACATCTTTAATGATGAATGAGGGAGATAAAGAAACTGTAACACCGCAGTCATTCTCTCCCTTTTTGTTCTCCGAGAGCACACCTGTGTCATCGTCTTACGTCTTTGCGAATCCCAATTTCATTCTCCATTTCACCCCGTGCGCCTGAGGGCCGCCACCTCCTGAAAGCAAGCAGCGCCTTTCCCTCGCCTGCTACTGCGATGACGCCGGAAAAGCTGCCAAGAAAACCTGTCGTGTGTGTTTGTTTGTGTGCGTCTGTCTCAGCGTGTGTGAACATCCAGTTAACTCGGCGACCCGAGCTCTTAAGCTCCACTTCAGGAGCGAGACACGGGTCACATGGCGCGCACACACATGCACCTGTAGGCGCACAGGTCCATCTTTAATCTGTATGACACATATTCCTGTGTGCTCCTTTATGCTTGTGCTTTCACGCCCCGCGGCACACGACAGATTAACAAAAGGTTTGTTGACTGCTTAATATCACCTCCCTCTTTTCTTCTCCTCCTCACGCTAATGAAAGGGCGATGGGCTTTAATGCGAGGGTCTGAGGGAGAGGTTAGAGGAGGTGGGAGCTTTTTAGTTGAACTAGAAAGTGTGTTTTTGTGTGTGCTGGTGTTTTCCACATGGTCGAGAATTCATCATGCACTTTAGTCATACACACATGGTTTATGAGCAGCCGGCACACTGTGATACCTGGAGTCAATGTGGAAGTGTCTTAAAGGGAAATTTCTGTCACTGCAGTGTTTGCTGAAAATCTATGAATGTGCAAATTTAGTTTCATTTCTAAAGTTTTCCTGCCGGACACAAGATGACTCCTTCTTCACCCCGTTAACATTAAAATGCAGATAAACACTGGAGCTGTGATATTTAGAGCAGAAAACAAGCTTCGTCTTTATGTTATTATTTTGTTGTGAGAGACACAGAGAGTCACTCATTAGGCAAAAAATTAACTAATGATGAGGTGGTGAAGCAGCGTGGCATCATGGGAGTTGTTGTCTTCACCACCATTGGCGTCATTGCAGTCAGCTTCTCCCGGTTAGGATTCCTTCAGTGATCATAGTTCAGGAGGTTTCTACTGGGAGTCCAATTATCCACAGAGGTCTCCTCCTCTCCAAAACAAACAGACCTACTGATTAAAACCACTAAACACACTGAATAAAGCAGTTCCACCTTAAATATCACTGCTTCTCCCACGCTGTTGGACAGACAAAGGACGTCCCGGAGGGGCTGCGAGTTGAGCTGCTCCTAACGTTAGCTCAGCTTGTTTCTCTGATAACTTATGATCCAGAAGTCCGATGACTAAAATCCTTCATCCGGTTCAAATCTAGAGTTAAAAAGCACCAAGATCTAAACAGTGGATGGTAAACATGTGGCTTCAAACTGGATCAACAGTCAATGTATGACAGCTTCTGGCAGACAACCACAACGCTGACGCAGGCACAAAGGGGATATGACGCCATCGACAGGCGACTGGTGAAACGCAGCGTTACCTGTTTAAAATGGGTTTAAACATTGTTGGAAATATTTGGGATAATGTAAGAACACAACTACATATAGAACATAGAGCCAGAGTTTATACACTGTTTAATGGGGAAATGTTACAGATTAAAGCTTTAAACTGAGTTGCTGGTCCCATCTCAGCTCCACCCAGAGAGGAAGTTTTCTGGCGAGCGGTAAAGAAAATCCTGTCTTCAAATGTGGTTTCTGAAAGCCTCCAGATGTTTTTTTATACAGCATATGACAGAGCCAAACTCTTTATTTGCATTCTGACATGCCCAGTTGTTTCACTTCCTCCTGAGGGTACAGTAACCCCCTGAGGAAGCTGGGTTTATGGGTGTGTCAGGGGGATACGGCAGCAGTGAATGGACGGGCATGCAGACAGACAATATGTGGCCTGTCTGTGCGTGCATGCCGGTTTACACTCTGCATTATAGCATGACATGATACCCACACGCAATCTCGTTTTAGAAATTAAAAGTGGTGTTCATACATGTTTCTGTTTGAGTTTTGATCTTTTGTCCTTTTCATTGCCACCTCTTAAAGTGTGACACAGAATCCAAAAACCAGTTCAACCTCTCATCCGTGTGCGGGCATGTGTGTGATTGATGTTTTTTGTTTTCTTTATTAACCCCCAATGATTTTGTTCCTGTCTCTTGCAGGAGCCAGCAGTTTGGGATTGAAAAGTGAAAAACTGTGAGGACCTGAAAGTCAGTCAAAGGGAGCCAGAGAAGTTTGTGATAAAGAGGAAAAACTAGCAAAAAACAGCCAAGATGGGGAGGAAAAAGATTCAGATAGCGCGGATTATGGATGAACGGAACAGACACGTGAGTACGGAGGAGACTTACAGACGTGCACCTTTTTAAAACTGGAACGAAATTTACTTTCCCACTAAAGCACCAGCATCTTGGACCAAAACAGAAACTAAATAAAACTCACCAAATCTGGTTTGGTCGAAATAAATCCTTAATTCACAGTTAGATCAGAAAATGTTTGTGAAATGTTAATCCTTGGGGACAAATTTGCAAGTG
>JAGRRF010011243.1:1438485-1458321 GCA_019097615.1 Morone chrysops
GGACAGAAACAGAATAAAACTCATTAAAGCGTCTCTGTTAGTGTTTCCAACAATCACCAACTTAGTAGAAATAAATCCTTAATTTAAAAAGTTAGATGAGAAAATGTGTTTGGTTTTTCCATTCTGAGCTACTGTAGAAACATGGCGGACTCCGCCACCAGAAGAGGAACTTCTCCCTCTGTAGATAAAAACGTCTCATTCTCATACTATAACGGCGATGATGAAAACATACAACAGATCCTCCTAAAAGCTGCACCTTTAAAACGGAGGCAATATTTTTTCTTGCGTTTAACCTAAGTTTGACTATTTTCAGTTTTCTTACTTTTAGAATTGAGGCACAAATATAACGCTGCAGATAGAAACAACGTAAAAGTCACACGTCCGAAAGACAAAACGACAAAGATTCTGTGTCTGAAGTCTTTAAACACTTTAATAACCACACACACACACACACACACACACACACACTATAGTTCCTTCAGCTGGGTCACATGATTCTCTCACGCTGCGACTGTGTGAGTCGTGAGACGACCAGCTCCATGCAACAGATATGACAACTGAGAAATGAGAGCTTGTTATCAATGGGCTCAACTGCTTGTGTGAATTGTCAGACACGTATGAACACACACACAAGTCTTGTCTTGGAGGGGGGGGAGAGCGGTTCCTCTCTTCCTGTTATGACAGGAAATGCAGGCACATATGCTTCCTGACCCCCGTAGCAGGGCAGGACTGACCTCGTCACAATCCTTCCTTGGACCCTATGAGGTTATACTAGTGTGTGTTTCATCTTTAAAGATAAGTTTATGAGTTTTAGCTACTTTGTTACCATCGTGTGTGATTAAAGAGGAACTTTTACAGTTTTATAATTATTATTTTGAAGGTGTGGTTATAATAACTCAGATGTGGGGCTGGCGGTTAAAAATAGGTCCAACGGGGGAACAAACACGCAGTCAGACGATCAGACGCAGGCAGCAAACATCCAGGTTCATCAAACTTATTTAGAAGAGAAAATAAAGGCGAACAGTAGAATTATTACCCGAACTGTCCGGCTGTAAACATCCGTCACAGACAGACTTCCTGCTTCAACTTTGACCTGCTGTGTTTACACAGTTTCCCTGTGCAGTGAGAACATCTCAGGTGCACTCTGTATCTGACGCTGCTGTCCTTTTTCTGTTTTTCCTCCAGTTTCTGGCAGCCATTCAGTTAAAATCAATGAGCAGACTCTTGCGTGAGTTGTGTGATCCATCAAGCCTGCATTTAGTTTCATTATTTATGTGCGGTAATGCCGTTTAAGTGCAGATTGATTTTAACGATCTGCACTCTGATCCCCTCACATTGTGCTGAAATGAATGGAGACAAATGGATGTCTGGAAAATACACCACAAGTTTAAGGAAAGTAGAGCCCTCAGAGTCTGTAGCTAAGCTAGCAACTCCACTTACAGTGTTGCTTTAAGCTAAATGCTAACATCCCTTCCTAACGACCCTTCATAAGCCACGCCCCTTTTTTCTGTCCTCCAATAACAGTTGAGCAACCTCTGTCAGCTTCTTACTTTTCTGTACTTAGATATGCTATACGCTAGGCTAATCTATGTCGAAAAGACAACCTCTTTCATTATCCCGTATATACTTCAGACATAAGTGCACACAATTTTCTGGCAGGGGCATTTTTGACCAGCAAAGACAGAAACAAAGAGCCTCTAAATCCACCAATATCGCCATTTTATGGAGTTAAACTTTACCTTTTTCTCCAGGTGACATTCACCAAGCGCAAGTTTGGTCTGATGAAGAAGGCGTACGAGCTGAGCGTGTTGTGCGACTGCGAGATCGCCCTCATCATCTTCAACAGCACCAACAAGCTGTTTCAGTACGCCAGCACCGACATGGACAAAGTTCTGCTCAAATACACCGAATACAACGAGCCCCACGAGAGCAGGACCAACTCCGACATTGTGGATGTAAGTAACACGCAAATGGACACAATTCAAGTTTGATTAGGAATTAAATGTTTTTTTTAAAGCAAAATGGCTACAAATGTTCTGGTTCCCGCTTCTTAAATGTGGATATTCATGGGTTTTCTATGTCGTCTATGAGGTTTCTTTTGGTTTTGGAGAGTTTAAAACAAGACATCTGAAGACATTCCCTTGAATTGTGGGAAATTATAATGGACATTCTTCGTTTCGACTATTTTCAGACATTTTATGGATTGATTGATCAAAAAGTGACTCCATAATGAAAATAACGGTGATTTGCAGCCTTAACTAGCTGAAAATTACCTAGAAATTGGATGCGTGACGCCTCCTGGTCGGACGTGTTATTCAACACAGCTTCATTTGTAGACTGTGTGAGTGTGAGTGTGACAGTATAATACAGCCCAGAGAAATACAGTATGTACTAGACTGAACCTTGTTCTGTCCCGACTTATGTAACAGTGTTAGGAGAACACAATAGCAAGTGTATGCCTCTGTGGACACATGCATACACGCTCACACACACTCACACACACTCACACGCTCACACACACTCACACATACTCTGTGGACGTTTGCTAAGCACACCTTGTCACCAAGGTCAGACTTAAGCTGTCAGAAGTCAAAGAGCGAGCAGGAGTCTGGTGCAGGGAAACTCCTCCACCTCCTCCTCCAGGATTCATTGAGAAATTATAATGAAGGTATTTCACCACAGTGGATCAAAAAGCTTTGGACAGAATCATTCCTATACAAAACAAACCCTTCAGCTCTGCTAGCTCCCTCCCTCTCAGCAAACTGGAGCTTTTACAGTCACTAGAAGCACATTCACGCTGTTTATAAAGTGTCTGCGTGCGACCTGTTTGTAGCTGAGCTAGTGGCTCAGAGAGGCTAACTCTCCAGTGTGTGTGTGTGTTGGTTTTCTAGCGTTTTTTTAGACGTGCATAAAATATATTATTATATTTTCAACTTTTCCAACCAGACAAGCTTGAGGTGAACTTCACTACTTTACTACTTCCTTCCTGTTTTTACTATGCCAGTAAATAAGTTAGCTAGTTAGCAAGCGGTTGAAGGGGTGTAGTGGGCGCTTTTGAAATTAAGTTAAAGTTTACTCATCTAGAATTCGACGTCTGCTTGAATCCACTACAGCGATGCGTCTGTGTGTGCGCTGCCTCTTTAGATAATAAAGTAGTCCACTCCCAGTGTTCATTTTGGGTCTTTTCATACATGATAACATACGGAAGAAAAGGTTTAGGTAGTTTGTTGTGTTTTCCCATGATGCTCTCCCTGGTGGTAACCTGAGGCTGCACACTTGTGACCCTGTAAGTGTGCTCATTGTGTGCACATGTACATATTGTATGTGTGGTTGCACCTGAGCCTTTTTGCCTCCACGCAGCCCACCACATGGCCTTTTGGCCGGCCCTGTTGGAACCAGGCTTACATGCCCTGTAATCCTCTGTAATCTATCACAATCCAGTTTAGCTCGTTACTCTAATCTGTCCAGGCAGCCTCTTCATCTCTGCGGTGTATCCACACGGCGTGAACACCAGCAGGGTTATTCACTGCCCGCTCGCTGCGTCCACTTTTACCTCCGTATGACATTTCCTCTCTCACTGCTCTCCAGCTTCCTTTTCCTGTATGTTCACATTATTTTTTACTTTAGTTCAGACTGAGGAGGCAAAGTCAGGTGTTGCTGTTGGTTAATGAGGATATATCATTTATATAATCCCCTTCTTTCTATATTTTCCTGCATTTTTATCCCCCTGAAACACGATTCTACCCAACCTAAATCCTTCCAGCCTTCGGCCCTTACTTTTTTTCTGTGGAAACAAATTATGGATATATTCAAAATGCCTGGTATATAATGTCCATATCTTGAGGTCTTTTTCCAAACATTGAGCGTAACTTTGGAGCGTTATTTAGCCCCTTTCCCAGCATGCTAGCATGAGACGGTTGGAACAGACGAATGCGTTAGGCCACAGCGTCTTCAGTTTATATCAGAGCCTCTGACAGAAGAGGGAAGGACAACGAGGTTGGCAGATGTTGTGATCATGGTCCATTTACTGGCTTTTTCAGAGCTTTCAATCGCATCTTGCGGCCTTCTTCATCTTTAAACAGAGACAAGGGTTAGGATGCCATTATCTTTCTTTTATTATTACCTTACTTATGTGATGACAGTTGAGCAAATGATTGAAAGCTCCAGTACAACAGTAAGTGGACCTTGAGTTAAGCTTTTTGTTGACGGATGCATCCAGTAAAACCCCAAAACGACATCACAATCACCCCGATGAAGTCGAGCTGGCTGAAGGCATTTAAAGAATAAAATAAAACCATATTAAATAAAAGCTTTTTATTAGTTTTGAATGGACTCCCTGAAGGAAAACGGCTGCTACGGTTTCACTGCGGTTCCTGTGGATAACTTGTGATTCTTTGCCAACACTCGACGCCTAATCTCACTGATCTCTGATCTCTGATTGGATGATGAGAGGGATTGAAGTCTTTAAGAGACAACAACAACAACAACACATGGCACGACACGGTGCTGAGGCAGCTGTGTCAGTGCAATAAGCTCCGCGTGTTTGACCTCCTGTTAGCTTTAAGGAACAGTTCAACACTGAAGTTAAATACAGAGCTCAAGTCGGAATGCGGTTAGCTTAGCTGAGGCGTACTTACAAGAACTACTTTAGCTGCTGAGCTAACGCAAGTCTGTCACAAAAGCTAGCGTCTTTGTATTTACCGTTTGAATTTTTGTTGTTTTGGTGTCAAAAAAGAAGCAAAATCTCTCCAAGCTATCTAGCCTTGCTAACTAATGAATCTTCACTCTGTGTCGCTAAAAGTTGAAGATTGATTGACGGGTTAATGTCAGGATATTATTGGTTGAAATCAGTTAGTTCATGCTGATGTAAGCATGCATTACATTTAGTTTTAAAAGAAGACACGATGATTGAATGATTGGATTCTGATATACAAATACAAAGAAATTTAGTTTTTGTGAAGGTTTTGTCAGACATTGTTAAATAGGGGAACAATATAACTGAGGTATGATGATGATTCTTAACTATTTTATAGTTTTTTTTTGTTAAGTTTCTCTCGTACATCCTGTAGCTGCTTTCATTATCCACCAATCTGCAGATTCTGTGACTTTTCTCTCACATTAGACAAAGAAAAGCAGCAGAAACATCCGAGTTTAGAAGAAGATTAATAAGTAGTTTGTATCCACTTGTGTATGAGTTGTGTGTGTGTGTGTGTGTGTGTGTGTGTGTGTTGGCTGTATGATAGTGAGCTGTGAAAAGTCTCTGCACCAATGAAATATCTGCCAGACAGGAATTTTTAGTCGAAGAGAGGCTCCTTTGTTTTGGTCATCTTTTTTTTTTCCACTCATGTGGCGGGTTGGCATGTTTCTTTTATGTGTGTGTGTGTGTGTAAATGCTAGATAACTATCAGCTTATTGTATTGTTGCTCATTTAGCCTGGGAACCTCACTGCTATTTATAAACCCGAGGAGTTCTGCATTCCTCACTTTTACTCTGTTAACCTTATTTTGCTTCGGCCTCTCTGCTCTGTGTGTGTTTAACTGCTTCAGATTAGAAACAGATGAAGTTTCCAATAAAGTCGAGCACACACACACACACACACACACACACACACACAGTGACGCTCACATATGCTCAGTCCAGTTCCTTTGTGTTGGCTGCGATCCCTCCCAACTAAATGGCTGGAAACCGGTAGTGGTCTATAAATAGGCCGGTACATAGCTAAGAATAGCCTTGACGGCGCTGTGAGTGTGTGCAACTGCGGTTCGCCCGTGGATGAGTGTGCTGTGTGTGTGTGTGTGTGTGTGTGTGTGTGTGTGTGTGCGTGTGTGTGTGTGTGTGTGTGTGTGTCTGTTTGTGTGTGAGCCACTGGAGGAAAATAAAGAGGAGGAAGAGAAGCAACTTAAGGCTGAGTAACCAAGTCTTAGTTCCCCACAACCTCCTCCTTCTCTTCTCCTTCTTCTTATTCTTCTATCTCGTCACAGTGGAGGAGTTGGTGTATTTAAAGGAGTTGAGTCCTGCTAAAGTTTTTGTAGTAATTTAATATTAATTTTTAGGATTTAGGAAATAAACCATTACAGATGCACTTTAAAAAGAAAACAGTAATGTTCCAGCAGCTGTATTGCCAAAAACAATACAATAAAATAACAGAAAATAACTACAGTAAATACAGTAATTACAGTAACTTCCTAAAAAGTTTTCAAGCTTTAATTCTTTACATAACATTTTTTAGCTTTTTAATGTTTAATTAAAGCTTTTTATACTGTAAAAAATTAGCTTTAAATTAGCTGTTTTCACTGATAAAAACTGTATTTTGACAGTTTACCAATGCTTATACGCTGATAATAAAACATTTATTCAACATTTTTGTTGTTAAAACTTCCATAATTATACAAGATATCTGTCAATTAACAAACAAATCCATGTAACATTACAGTTAATTTTACATAATTTAGAACATGCACAAGGCTCAAAATGCAAAATCACTAAACAATAAAAGGAGGTATTAATGTTAGTAATGTGGACTATATGGAATCTAATAATAACTTTATTTATACTGCACCATATTGCTTTACAGTGTGGCATTAAAAACTAAACCCAGTGAATACAAAATGTCAACAAAAAATTATATAAAATACACACACACATCTCACAGAATAGAGTAAAACGTAATACATGAACTAAAAGCTCGACTAAATATGTTGGTCTTCGGTTGACTTTTAAAAAGGGAAAGAGTGTGTGATTTATAGGATATAACTGTTCTTAAAGTGTTTATAAATTAATATATACACCTGATGATGAAACAAAGTCAGAGGATCACCAAAGTTATTATGGGTTCATCCAGAAGTCTTTTCAGTAAAAACCTACAATGTCGACCTCATGGTGGCGCTAGAGAAGTCAGAGGGTCGTCAGCAGTTGGTAGGGTTCATCCTCTGGAGGTCGGGGATATCTGTGCTGAATTTAATGACAGTAAAGTCAGTAATTGTTGAGATATTCCTATAAAAGCCAAATGTTTGAGGTAAAATCTGAGGATCACAGTAGGGTTCATCCTCTGGGGACTACAGGCGAGAGTTCACTACACCACACACACCAGTTTCCAGAGTCCATAATGTTTCCTAACCAGTTTAAATACTCCTGGTAGTACGTTTAAAACGCTGGAGCACACATGGACTTATCATCTAATGTGGTGGAGGAGGAGACCACCCACGGAAAACAGGCCAGTGGAAGCAACTGAAAAAGGAAGAATCAATGGAAAAGTAAAGCAGCGAGGGTGGAGGTGTGGATGGAGTCGGGATGAGAAGGAGGCGGGGGTCTGGTATGATTATTATGGCACCCTCCCTCCTCAGCTGTCTCCAGGAAGCTGTTCAAACCACCTGCCACCACACACACACACACACACACCCCGACACACACATTCCTGGCCAAGTAGCAGAATATTTACTCAACTACTGAGCTCAAGTACGGATTCAAGGTAGTTTTACATCTTTGTGCTTCTGGAAATGATTCAAATGAAACTAAAGGAGAAGTTACGAGAGGAAAATGTGGACTGCGTGTTGTGGCCGATGGCGTTAGCTTGTGTTGCTCACTGTTAGACGCTGTAGGGAAGCGAAGAGAGAACCAATATATCCGACCCTGTCTTCCGTCTGTCTCGGAGGTTGTGTTCACTGGGAGGCTGCTGAGCCCCGTTACATTAGCCGTAAGCTTATGGCAGCTACATTAGCAGCAAAATATGATCCAGTTTCACCCAAATCACTGATAAAGTTGTGTGTCAGTGAGCTCGCCATGCTGTTAGCTAGCCAACTAACTAATGAATCTTCACTCTGCGTCGCTAAAAAGTTGAAGATTGATTGCCAGAAGGAATAGAAATATTGGATTTTGATATAAAAATACAAAGAAATTGAGTTTTTGTGAATATTTTGTCAGACTTTGTTAAACGTGGGAACAATATAACTGACAGTTCTTTATTTCCCCTGGACTTTAAATTCCTCAGGTTTCAATTTTAAAGTTGATGATACGTCAGCCGGTTTCTGGCATATAGTCGCTTATTGCAGGTTTAAAGGAACAATCTGAATTCTCCCACTGTATCTCACCCACACCGGCTGTGCTTTTTATTGGGAAAGGAAGTCGTGGGTGTGTGTGTGGTGGTAATGTCGAGTACAGTGTGTGTGTGTGTGTGTTTGAAGAGGGGAAAGGAGGCTACTGCAGCCAGTTTTATGTTTTAGCGGACAAGCCAGATTGACAGATTGTGAGGGAGGGTTGGGAGTGACGAGAAAACGCAGCGGAGCACAGGAGCAAAAAATAGCCTTCTACGGCCATCCCTCCGGCAGCCACGCTAGTATTGGTGGCGGCTGCTGCCTCACCCTCTTCCTCCCTCCTTCCTCTCACCCTACCCCTCCTTCCCCCTAAAACCAAACAGGTGGACATGACTGGGATGAGTGGGATAGCTGCACCGAGCCGTGTGTGTGTGTGTGTGTGTGTGTGTGTGTGTTGCAGTCATTCGGTGACGGACTGGACTAATGGGCTGTGAAGTGCTGAAGCAGGAAACCGCATACTGTACAACACACAGCGGGGGAAGGAGTACTCAAAGGTTTTACTGACGTAAAAGTAGCACATAACTGTGTACAAGCACTGCGTTCACAGTTTTGAAGTAAAAAATCTGAATATTTCTCCTTTAAACCGCAGTGGAGGAAATCTAGAAAGTAGCAGAAAGCTGAAATACTCAAATTGCCTCATAGAGAATCATCATCCTCTGATATAGTCCACATGTGCTTTAATGTTCAGCTTACACACTTAAAACTGACAGACAGTCACAGTGTTTCTTCTCTGTTGTAATGGTTGAAGACGCTGACGTCTCTGTGGATTTCTGCTCAGATGGCGCCCTCTTGTGGTTGAAATATTCACTGCATCTTTCTGCTGTTATTTCAGTGTGAAGTAATTTCTTCTCTTTCTTTTTCTTGCTTCTTAAGTCTGATTGAATAGTCTAAAAACGTTAATATGCTTCCATGTTGGGAACTCTCAATGCTACTGTTGCAAAATCTACTTGTTCTGACTTTATTGTTGCCCTGTGTGAAGCACTTTGTGTACATATAAACATTATTATAGCGTAACGTAGCCTTAGCATTAGTTATTCCTCATACTAGGCTTTAGGAATATCATTGATTTTAATAGTTTTATTGACTCAGTTTATTGGTGCGGAACAATAAACAGGAAGAGGGAAATGAGAACTGGAAGTCAAGAAGCATAAATAGAAAATGTTATAAAGACAATAACCGACAATATGGTTGTTTTTTTAAATGGAAGATGTGCAGTTTGTGTCACAGTATTAAGGATACAAACTATTTGCAAAATACAGTAGAAGATATTTTATATTCCTTCTAGTATTAAACTGCACAAACATCATTCAAACATCAAACTGTGGGAAGGAAAACAACAATTTTAACCATAAAACTACACATATATGTATGTATGAGTGTTTAAGTTGCTGAATTATCCCTGATTGTTTGTTTGTTTGTGTCTTTCAGACGCTGCGTAAGAAAGGTTTAAACGGCTGCGACAGCCCCGACATCGAGGCTGACGACTCTGCTGGCCAGAGCCCAGAGTCAGACGACAAATATCGCAAAATTAACGAGGACATCGACCTGATGATCAACAGACAGAGAATCTGTGTAAGTCTTAATGACGTCTCCTCGGATAACTACTGATGACCTGCCTCTTACGGACGATACCGAGGGGATACGTTAACATTTGTGTATTTTAAAATTTTACGCTAAAGTTAAGATGGATGATTTAATATCACATAACTCATCATACGTTCATCAAACATTCTTTAGATAAATAAAAACAGTTGTTTTGTGTAAGAAATGATAATTATCCGGCTATAATTAAATTATCAGAATAATACATAAAGAATTAGAGCCAAATGGATATGTTGGGTTTATGAAGCTGATATTTTAGATTTTAGAGCTAAAGATTCATATATAATGAATCTCTGAGACAGTTTTGCAGCAATATGACTTTATTAAAGAATATTTGAGTTAAATATTCTTAAACATGTTAAATAATTTAACACCAATTCTAGAAAGAAACACTGAGAAAAAAAAAAATATATATATATATATATGTGCGTCCCGACTCCTCTGCGATGTTAACCGGCTCCTGAACTGTCCAGCAGGGTCTGCCTCCCTCCAACTACGATATGGGCGTGTCAGTCCCCGGCAGCAACCCCAACAGTCTGCTGTACTCCCACCCCGGGATCGGCTGTGGCCTCAACAACCACAACCTGCTGCCCATCTCGTCCCTGCAGAGAAACAGCATGTCGCCCCAGCGGCCCTCCAGCACTGGAAACGCCTCTATATGGGCAGAAAGAACTACATTGTGGTGTTTTCAGATTACAGTCTGATATGCGTGTAGGTGTGTGTGTGTGTGTGTGTGTGTGTGTGTGTGTGTGTGTGTGTGTGTGTGTGTGTGTGTGAACATTAACATTAAACAACAACATCAGACCTCCTGGAATCTGACTGTGTGTGTTCTGTGTCTGTAGGTCTGATGGGTTCAGAGCTGACGAGCACTGTGGTCTCCACTGTGGGTACGACTCCTTTCTGCTCTTCCAGACTGTTACAGAAGGCTTGTGACTGGTTAACATGTTATTATTCAACATCGTATCTTTATATCATGGGGAAGAAACCCCCATGTAAGGACAGAGGGCCTCATCAAAAATTTAATTGTGTTTGATCAGGACAGTTAAGATATAATATAATATATCCAAGAAAATAAAGCATTTAGAAACACTGTTAGATGGACCTGCCTGTGCATGAAGGCTGTTGTCTCACTGTAGGTTATCGGTGGTGAATCAGAATTAAAAACCACATTTAAACACGAACCTCCGCCTGTGTTTCCTCACCAGGAAATGGCAGCTACAGCAACCACTGCACCTCCCCCGGGCTGCTGTCTCCAGGAGGAGTCTCCAAGAACATGCAGGATAAGAGTCCTCCAATGAGCATGAGCCGTAAGCCAGACCTCCGGACGCTGATGCCCCCCTCCAACAAGTGCAACAACATGCCAACCATTGTGAGTGTGTCATTTTATCTCTTTATTTTAATGTGTTAATTTCCCTGAAACTTCTATTATTTATACATGGAGACTCATTTAAGTCTGTGCTTTAACGCTGCCCTCCAGTGTGAGGATTTTGATCTGATGTTGGTAAGTAACTCTTTAATTAGGGTTCTGAATGTAGTAGAGTTTTATATTCATGCTTTTACTCCGGTATCAGTGAGTGTAGTCTGTCTGATAGATTTCTCTTTTCTTTGCAGAATCAGAGAATAAATCACTCTCAGAGCGCTCAGACACTGTCGACTCCTGCCGTGTCCATCACTGCTCAGAATCTACCTGGACAGGGGATGGGCGGGTATCCATCCACACTCTCCTCTTCATATGGCACAGGTGATTACTGCACAGCAGCAACACTGCAACGGGCTCAGACCTCCTTAAAGTCAGCATGAAACAGAAAACTGAGCACTCTTACTTCAGGAGATTAATGCGTTTCCTGTAAATACAAGCGGACGACAGAGAATACAGTACCAAGCTCAAATGCTAACAGCAGCTAAAATTACAGTTAACTTAGTCCATCTGGAAACTCCATAAATCACTAACTAATGAATCTTCCCTATGGGTCGTTAAAAGTTGAAGATTGATTGACGGGTGAATGTCAGGATTATTGGTTGGAATCAGTTCATGCTGACGTAAGCACGCATCACATTTAGTTTTACAGGAAGACACAATGATTGGATTCTGATATAAACTGTTAAATTTAAGTACAGTATGACTAAGGATGTGATCTAAAAAAGGGTTAAAAAGGCATCTCAGACTTGAATGATGTGTTTGTTGTCTCTCAGAGTTCTCCCTTGGCAACGACCTGTCTTCCCTGTCTGGCTTTGGAAGTTCTGGTCTTGGATCAGTTACAAACTGGCAGCAGCAGCAGATACAGAATCTGCAGCACTCAGCACTCGGACACATGGGGTGAGCATCTATCATAGCGTGTTCAGATTCCTGTTTTGTCAGACGTACATCGAACAGTCCTAGACAGATTTCTTCTTCTAATCTGAGACAAAAAAAAGTCTGCACAGGATCTGGTGTCACATCCATCACGACTGGTCAGGTTGTTTGAGGTTTAGAGACCTGACCTCACCCTGTTGTGTTGTCGTTATTTTCAGCTTCACAAAGGGAGTCCGCCCAGTCTTTGAACCAGTTTCATTCATCATTTATTTGAACAGTATCATCTCTCTCAACTGCAGGTTCGCCTTTACGCTGATGACACTGTCCTTTATTCCTGTGCAGATTCTTTTCGTTCAGCTCTATATCTACATTCAGCCTCCTCCAAAAAACACCTTCAAAATCTAAAACTGGTCTTAAACTGTAGAAAAACAAAATGGATGTTCTGAAATGCTCCGTCGGTCTGGAGACCCAAATATTTGAGCCTTATAATGCACATTTCTTTTTTTGTAGGCAGACAAATTCGTCCACGCAAGAGACTTTTCTTATGTTGGATTTTGGAATTTGTAGTCAGCCTATCTAGAGATACTCTGTAGTACTAAAACGATTAAATGAAGGGTTAAAAACTGTAATTAAACACCATTATTTTATGCTTCTATGTTTTTATTTTCTCGCCTTCCAGAAACTTGTGTCAGAACTCGAACTTGAACCTCGTCGGCCACCAGCACCTCCACATCAAGTCCGAGCCGGCTTCGCCTCCCAGGGACCGTGGCATTGGGATGATCGGCGTGGGGCTCGGCGGAGGCGTGACCACAGCCGGATACTCCGTCACAGGCCGGGGCCCCGGCGAGCAGGGTCACTCCCCCGGCGACAGCGCGTCCAGCTGCGGGAGCTCGTACGAAGGCAGCGAGGAGCGTGAGGATCACCACGGGAATGACAGCTTCCTCCTTCGACCTCTGTCCAGTCAGGAGGAGCATCACAGCCCGTCAGTAAAGCGGATGAGGCTATCAGAGGGGTGGGCGACATGATGGGAGCCGGGCTGCAGCCAGAGGGGAGTTAGTAAAGTTACCTTATAGTGTTATTATTATTATTATTATTATTATTATCATATTCTTCTTGTACTGAGTGGGTGTGCTATATGTGTAATGGTAACATGTACATGAGGGGGAGTCAGACTGCTGTATTTACAACATGTACTGTAGCTGTACACTACAGGACAGTGATCAGTATTTATCAAACTTCTAACACTCAAAGAGTTCTTCACTGAAACTGAAGCAGTGAAACATGTTTCAGGCGACTTCCCTTCGACTCACAGCGACGAGCCACAATCAGCCAATCAGAGACAAGGATTAACCCAACATCTGCCACAGTGCTCAAAAGATAAACCCTCTCATTTGGTGACATTCGGCAAGAATTATTTAGTATTTTAGTTCATTTTCTCACAGAAAAACACATCAATCTAATATATATTTATATTTATGATGTGTAAGAGGCGAGGGCGTGCAAAAGGCTGGAAGAGGAATAAAATATGTTTTATTTTTGCTGTTGTGGCTGCATTAATGAGTAGCATATATCAGCTAAAGTTACATCACCATATCATCTTGATTTTATTGGATTGTTTTTATCCACCAAAAGTGTTTAACGCTGGTCAGAGGCGTTAAATAAATAATAATAATTGGCTGAAATGGAAAGAAATCATACTATAATGTTCAATGATAGCACTGTAGGCTAAATCTGCCCTGTTCTACATTATATACAACACTTCTGATAAATTATTACTGGTGTGGGTTAGGGTGAAGGTTTTTGTGTCTTTCAGTGAAGTCCAGAATGTTTTAGCAGTTTGATAAATCGGAGTCGAACTCGTACTCAAGCAGCTGGAGAGTCCGTCGGTGTACATGCATCGCTTGTTTTGTGTGTGTGTTCGGGATATAAGTAAATAACAAATATGTTACATGCACATTGACGTATGTGCACATGTATGCAAACTAACACAAAAAAGGTAAAAGTGAAGAAGTCTGGTACTCTGAAGCTACTGGTGAGTTCAATAACCTTTTGGAGCTGTGAGAGCAGGCGTCCCGAGGCGAAGCGCTCGGTCCACGCCGTGTTGCAGGTTCAACATATTTGCGCACATTTTAAAAAGAATAAATAAAAAATAGCACATTTATATATAAATGTATGGAAGGTAAAGCGTGGCAAATAAAAAAAGACAGGTAGAAAGAGAGAGGAAGTTCAGCAAGAGAGGGAGAGTAATGAAGCTCTGGTGAGAGAGAAATGGTGGCCGAGGAGGTTTTAGTGTGAGCGAGACGGACGTTTATTTGCAACAGGTTGCAGAGAAAAAGACGCTTTGGACAATTTTCACTTGATGTGAAGACGCTTATCAGAGTTAGTGAATAATTTTCAGAGCTGGGTTAGAAAAGAAGTTTTTTTTTAAGCGAATGCAATCCAGATACACAACAGTACGGAAGCAAAGAAAGGCCGAAATTAACCACAAATTTTATTTTTTTAGATTCACATTCTTGTTTACTGCCACAAATACTCAAACATGAATTAAATATAAATTAAAGTCTCCTAAAAACTCAACACAAACAGAATTATATTGATTATAAGTAATTAGTGATGGAAAACTACAAAACAAATCAAAAGAAATAAAGTAAAAAAGCAAGAAAAGTTTATTTAACAGCAACTACCAATGACTAAAAAATAAAAGGCATTAAGACAAAATATAAAAGACACATTTAAATAGGATTTAAAAGAGATAAATAATAGTTATATAATATAAATTCCTATAATGGAATAAAACGAGACGTTTAAAGGGATATTACTAATTGTTGTTTGTAAATTTGTAAGGTTTCAATATTTTACTTTGAAAACTATCAATCTGAATGTTACGTGGATTGAATTTTAAATGTATTTAATTTATGAAACATGATTTTTTTTAACATATATATTTCAGGTATTCAGAAAAATGTCTTCAATAGTGGTTTCATAATTATAATTTTATTTTATTTTTAGAGCTTTTTGCCTTTATTTGACAGACTTCTCTATAATTGTAGTTAATTTGTGTTATATACTGATGATTGTTGCTATACAAATAAAAAAAAAAGAGTTATTATTTTGGCCTTTACTTGCTTCCATACAAAAAGCACCTGTGTCATTTTCCATTTTCAAAACAACTCATTTGTGTTTTTACACATCAAACAACAGTAATAAGTCACATTCGTACTTTGTGGGTGAGAAATAAAACTTCCCTCATGGCCTTGTTACACAGACAGAGTAAGCATGTGCTGATAGCTCAGCAGGATTTAGTGGTCAGAGTGAGGATTGCACTCCTAAAAAGCCATATCCAACCGGACAGTGATGCTTTGCTGCACACAGTTTATAGTGTTATTATTTTATTTTTTTTTTAATATTCCTTATTATATCAAATTGATATTCTTTGATGTCCGCAGCTCTATTTAATAACAGTACAGAGTGGGGCACGACATTTTCTATCGAACATTCAGGGAGATTAAAGTTCAGCGGGTGTCAGACTCAACATCATATCACGGTGACAATCTGCTGTTTTCAACTCCGGCACAACTCACGTACAGCGTGTGCAGTGGTGGAAGACGTACATTTACTTTAGTACCAATACATCCATTACAAGTTAAAGACCTCCTGCAGACGTGTGTTTAAGACATATATACAGATAGTCTGCATGGAAACAATAATGTGATTTAATTTAAAGTATAATTTTCACATTAAATTCTACCTCATTAAAAACTCCAGGATCTATGAATATGCAAATTCAAACCCACTTTTTATATCTTCAAATATATAATATATAAAAGAAATTTAAAACCAAACTTGGGTGATAAGACGACTTAAAGTGACAGAAACCTTTTGGGAAAACATTTATTTTACCCCATCTGCTGACATGGAGGCAGCCATCAGGGGGAGGTAGAGAGGTTTCAATGGTTTAAACCTAGACTCTAATTGTTGCTGTTTGACGTCTTTGGGCCTCAAACAGTTTTAGGTGAAACCCCAAAAAACAAAAAGGTTGTGAAATCACATGTTTACAGCTGTCAGATGAATGCAGTGCAGTAAAAAGGACAAGAAGGATCAGATCATTAAATGAAAATGCTCACATTAAAGTAGAAACAGGAGTAAGTTCCCTTCCACCGCTGTATGTCGGCTGTAACTCGATATTGTGGACAGTCATTTGTGCCTTGTACCTAAAACTGGATCTGACACCCCGCCACAATAAGAGTCTGAACAGACTGAAGCTGACCGTTGTTTTGTTTTATTTTAGAGGCAGAGAGGTGGCTGAGGGTTGTTCACATTTGAATATTTTGGTTTAAAAACTGTATATTTGGAGCTCGGACCCTCGGCCGCGGTCCTCTGTGTCTGTTTGTGCCCCGTTTGCTGTAAATCCAGCGACTAAAATTCGCCCATTAGAACCCCTCTAGCTGTTGTAGTTGAAAGCGGGCAGAGCCCAGATATGTTTTCTTTTATGATGATGTCTCCGGGTTGGTCGGCTTCCAGCTCAGATTTCCTGCGCGCCCCCCCGCCCGACTCGTCAGTACAGCAGAGGCGGAGGACAGGAGGGCCAGGGGCTCGTCCTCAGGCTGCAGGCGGAGTATAAACTAACCAAAGTGTGAAATACCCTGTTTATTTGTGTTTTTCTTTTGATTCTTTAATGAGTAACTGCCTGGTCAAATCTGTCTTCGACTTACCTCAAATGCCCCTGATGAAATTATTTGTATTTGGTGACATCGGTTGAATGTCCTCTGTACTGTAAACGGGCTGTATTCCCCCCTCTTTATGTGCACTAGTGCTTCTAATAAACACCAGTTAAATATTCTAAAGAGATTGTTAGCGGCATAAGCTGGCCTTTGTCGCCACTTGGAGACAATGTTTCTCAGAAGAAAAAAGACAAAAGTGCACCTCTGTCGTCGCGGTCAGAGATCATGTACAGCGATTCCCTCACTCAGAAATGTGGTAGTATTTGTATTTTGCAGAAAAAAATATACAAAAATATATGGGCTCTGTTACAAATGTCTCTGTGTGGTTTGTCTTCTTTGCTCCTTCAGCTTTGTGTTTTTATTAAAGGCTGCACATACACAGTGTCTAATAAGCCCCGCCCCCTCAGTCAACTTCCTGCTTTCCTGCTCTTAGATATGCTATATGCTAAGCTAATCTATGCAGAAAACACAACCACATTTTGAAGATGGTTAAAAGATAAAAAAGAGAACATATTAAAAACATATTAAGTTAGCTGATGTTTCCAAAACACACGCTAACTAGCAAAAAAATCTACATTAATTGTTAGCTGGTTAGTTAGCTAATATTATAGTAAACACAACTTAGAATATTTGGCCTTTTTTCTTGTTTCAAGGCTCATTTCAGTGTTTCAGTGGCTGATCTTTATGCTAGTTTTAATAATTCTAGGCAAGAGAAATAGTTTTTTCCCACTGTTTCTGCTCAAAAGACAATTTGATTATATTAAAGAATATATAGTTTGTTTTTAGACGGGTTGTTTCTGCAGTTTAGACCCTTCAACAGTTTGTTCTTTAGTTTCCAAATAACGACGGAGAAGAAAAAGACAAAAGTGATTCAATGAAAGCAGGTCAGATAAAGTCCTCATGGTTGTCACTGTGGAAATATGAAATAAAACAAATGCTGGTTCCCTTTTGATGAGGTTGGATTGTGTTAAAAGCAGATCATTTATATATGTACTTATATATATTATAATATATATATATATTCTTATTTATATCTGACATTTGAAAGGGTTTCTTTTTGTGTCTTATTCCCTTCATTTTCCTGAGTTTGTCCTTTTTTCCTTTCAGTCATATTGTCACACATTGTGCCGTCTGTTGCAGCTGTAGACCACCAGGGGGCGCCACAGACCTGTTGCATTACAGCTGCTCAAGTCATCGAAACTGTTTCTTTATATCCAAACTATTCAATATCCACTTGTAAACTTGTGACAATTTAATGATTTATTAATGATGGACGGACTGTCAATGAGTCCATCAGGCTCTGTATGCTGCCACCTGCTGGTGAATCAGCTGCTGCTGCGACAAGTGAAAACATTTGGATTCAATTTTACATATCTAACGAATTAATTCACTGATGTAAAACTTAAACTCAACCATCAGCTGAAAGTCCAAAACCAAAGCACCTCAAAGCAGGGACGGTTCTTTATTTCGGCTTTAATTTGAAGGCTTGTAGAGAAACATTTCTTCAGGGTTAGTTTACTTTGCAGTAAATGGATTTTTATTTTGAAATAAGACATTTTCTGACTATGATTTATAAATAAAACGGGTCATTTTTTTGTGTTTTTTATTTCCAAAAGTAAAAAAAGAAGTCCCATTTCCCAGTTTTGGTTTTCTCATTTCAAAACAAAAGCCTTTCAGACCTCCATTCACATTCGTTTTATTATGATCATTAGAACTTGAACAGGATTTTGCTGCTGGTTTGGAGGAACAAGAGGGCTTAAAGTACAAACATCTCATAAATTCTGTCTCACAGCTTCGACGAGGACGCAGACAGCTCGTGTTTATTTTTGGCCGTCTGGGTAACGTCCATAGATTGTTGGCTGGCCCTCGGCTCATGAACAGGATGCCAAAATAAAGGGCGAAAGGTTTCAGCAGTTTCTGAAGCCCTGACTCCTGAAGACAGCGACTCACAGAGAGACTGAGCACAATAATAAAGACCAGTGTTTGTGCCTGTTTACATTTTATTCACACGTGTTTTGATTTGATGGAAATGAAGCTTTTTTTATGTTGCTGTTTGGAAACAGCTGATCCACACACAGCCACCAAACCTGAGCTGTGTTTAGAAGTCGTCAAGGACACCCTGTGAACTGGCTCTCTGCCCAGATGCCTGTGAAGTACCTTGTGTGTGTGTGTGTGTGTGTGTGTGTGTGTGTGTGTGTGTCTGTGTGATATGCATATGTAACTTGAACAAACACTTTTAGCCGTCCCAAGGCTAACGCATGACTTCAGTAAATATGAGCTATGTACATATCCAGAGGTGGAAGAAGTATCAGTAAACAGTGTGTAAACTCTGGAGCTGTGTTTCTATATGGAGTTGATTCTATATAGAATAATCTATAATCAATCCAACAATATTCAAACTCAGAGAAATCTGTCATTTTATTCAGGTAACGCTGTGTTTCACCGGTCGCCTGTCGATGGTGTCATATCCCTGAAGCCACATTTTTACCATCCACTCAAATAGAAAAAAAATGATGAAAAAAGTCCATATTTGGTGGCTCTGATTGGTTGTTTTCATTCGGGCCCGGTGGATTCTTGTAAATCCCGTTAGGAGAACCAGGAGGAACCAGAGGAAGCTGATTTATTCACAGACTATCTGTCTCGTGTTCAACTGTCAGGATATAATGAAAGTTTCAGTGAATACTCTATTCTATTCAATTCAATTCAATTTTATTTGTATAGCGCCAATTCATAACAGAAGTTATCTCAGGACACTTTTCACTTTTCTAGACCAAACTCTTTATAACATTATTTACAGAGACCCAACAGTACAACCATGGGCACGCACTTTGCGACGGGGGTCCCATTTCCCCCGCAACGGGGGTAAGGAAAAACTGCCTTTTAACAGGCAGAAACCTAGGACTTCAGCTCTAGGTGGGTGGTCATCTGCCTTGACCAGTTGGGGTGAGAGAGAGAGAGAGAGGGAGAGAGAGGGAGACAGAGGGAGAGATGCAGCAACAACTACACTAATAGTAGTGACTGATGATGAACATGAAGACGATGATGACGACGACAACAGCAACGATGGGGGACAATGAGCAGAGACAACAGCAACAATAGTAACTGTAGCAATAATAATATTAATAATAAC
>JAGRRF010011243.1:1458718-1476999 GCA_019097615.1 Morone chrysops
CTATGAGCTCTTCAAGATAAGAAGGGGCCTGACTGTGAAGAGCTTTATAGGTGAGGAGGAGATATGACAAAAAGTTATTTTTTATAAAATGTACCTGCTGCAGCTTTAAGGTAAAATAATACAGTGTATAAATAAAAGTAAAGTCCTGCATGAAAATATACTTTAAAAATAGTAATAGTACTCATGGATCAAATCTCTTATTTTAAGATTATATTATAATTATTGACTCATTAATGTGTTAGTCACTTTAATGTTGCAGCTGGTTGAGGTGGAGCTTTTGTATTAAACTTTATATTGAACTTTTTTCCTTAATGTAAACTCTGACCTGAGATAAAGAGGCTCAGTACAACGCTGCACCGTTGGTGTCTGGTTTATTAAGAAAAACAAATCCAGAACTAAATTCTAGGCAAACCAGTTTTTTTATCATCATGCAGAAACTCTGAGTCGGCGTCTTTCTGATGAGTTGGTGATAAACATGAGCTTGTGATCGGCAGCAGCGCCAATCAACAAACTCTTTTCAGTTAGGACGGCATTGAAAATACACATGTTGAATACTGAATGCGGTTTATCAAAGTAACACTACTACACACTACTAATATACTACTAATATAAAACTTTAAATAAAGTTAAATAACTTTATTTAAAGTTGCATTTTTGTATTTTTTGCCAATCCAAGTATCATTAAAATAACTTGATTAGTTACTTTTGGATTACCTCAACACCAAATATGCAGATAAAGTCAAGAAATATCAATAATAAGTATTGTAAGTAAGATCTAAGTGTTTTCGATAGGACAACAGAACAATGTGACTTTAGAAAAGCAAATGGAATTAGCCTTTTTAATGTGGTCGAGTAGAAGCAGAAAGTAACAGAAAATGTCGAAGTGCCTCAAAAGTGAGTTAAATGCACTTTATGTTGCTTTGTCCCTGAGGGTCAGACTCTCATACCAGGTTTTCTGTCTGTCTGTCTGTCTGTCTGTCTGTCTGTCTGTCTGTCTGTCTGTCTGTCTGTCTGTGCACATTCACTCGTCTGTCTGTAGCCTGTGTTCATCCAGTTCAAACCAGTTTCTGTTTATCAGCCGCAGCCTGTATAGAAGAAGCCAAAACATTATTCTTGTGACCTCCCATCACTGGTGCGTGTGTGCGGGAGGTTTTTGTTCTCGGTATGTGAGAGCGTTGTGTAATTATGAGTCAAGGTAAAACTCAGAGCTAACGGAGACTTTATAAACGTGATATAATTTCATGTAAGAAGAAGCCATTTGTCAACAGCGGTTTGTGTGAATGTGCGGAGGATTTTCCAAACTGCACGAGAGTGTGGAGAGATGATACTCTGTCTGCTTGCTTATCCATGCAGCGACGGTTGTGCAGCCATATACAGTTTCAAGTACAGAAGAAGTAAAAAGTAACTGATACGGCTTCATTTTGTGGTCAAATGTGTCTTATAACACAAGTAAGTCTTTCTGAATGAGGCCTCATCACATCTCACAATAGACCTTTTTCACAGCAGCCTTTTTGACATGAAACAGTAGGTTAAAGTTACCAATAAAACTAGTTAAGGCTCCACTGACTCTGTTTGACCCAAACTCACTTTATTGTTCCAATTACAGCTATTTGTATTCATCTTAAAGGTGCAGTGTGTAATTTATGTCACTAGGGGTCAAACATTAACATGAGTTGGGTGCGCAGTTAGCTCAGTGGGTAGAGCTGGCGACCCATGTACCAAGGCTGAGTCCTTGATGCAGCGGTCCAGGGTTCATATCCGACCTGCTGCCCTTTGCTGCATGTCATCCCCTCTCTCTGCCCCCCTTTCCTGTCTGTCTTCAGCTGTCACTATAATAAAGGAAATAAAAGCCTATATAATAAATAAATAAATAAAATATACTTAAAAAAACAACAACATTAACATGAGATAGTTCAGGAGGTTTCTACTGGGAGTCCAATTATCCACAGAGGTCTCCTCATCTCCAAAACAAACAGACCTACTGATTAAAACCACTAAACACACTGAATAAAGCAGTTCCACCTTAAATATCACTGCTTCTCCCACGCTGTTGGACAGACAGAGGACGTCCCGGAGGGGCTGCGAGCCGAGCTGCTGCTAACGTTACCTCAGCTTGTTTCTCTGATAACTTATGATCCAGAAGTCCGATGACTAAAATCCTTCATCAGGTTCAAATCTAGAGTTAAAAAGCACCAAGATCTAAACAGTGGATGGTAGAAATGTGGCTTCAGACTGGATAAAAAGTACACAACTCAACTACATACAGAACATAGATTTAGAGTTTATACACATTTCAATGCAGAAATGTTACATATTATAGCTTTAATACATGTTTGGAGGGGGTCTTTAACTACTAAAATATCAAAAACTTTAATTATATAGAAAAAAAACAGTGCAAGCATTTAAGTATTTTATAAAATAAACTTTTTATTTTATCAAAAGTTGATCATGACAGCAGTAAGATCATGACAATAATATATAATGCACAGAAATGGAATAAACAGCAACAGCGTATATGAAAAACTAGTGCAAAAAAATCACAAATACAAAAATATATTGCACTTTGAAGTTTTAGGTGGAAGAAGTTTGAACAACATTCTCAATTTGATATATTCATACATCTGTAAACATTTATCTGTTACACTTTTTGTCATTCTTATCGCGAGCACGAAAGCTTCTTTAAAAACATCCAGAGGAAAACATCTACAGCGAGAGAAGCTTCAGTTCGGAGCAGAAAACCAACAGGCGACTTGTGGTACTTTATCTTGGTTGGTCAGAGTTGTGCTTTTTGTATTCTCTAGAACCTGTTTATACCTGGTCATTTAAAACCAAACACACACTCTCTCTCTCTCACACACACACACACACACACACACACACACATTCACACACAATTTGAGCTTTAGTTTAAGTGCTCGAGGTGGTCGTATTTATCAGAAACATCTTTTTTATTATCTGTCTCCTCTGTGTTGCTTTGTTTTGCAGGAGGAGACCACCTGAAGTCCGGAGCTCAAACTTTAACCAAAGATAGCTTTTGTCCTGTTTTAAATGTGCCATTTAGGTTAAAGAGGACAGAATCTACTGTAGCATATAGGCCTGCGGCAATCTGCAGAATATAAAACCCACCAATAGAAAACAGTAATAACGGTATGTGCAAAATTCACTGTGAGGCAGAAGGAGGCGTCCTCTGACCGCTCGGGAGCCATCTTTGTTTTCTGCCTCATCAGAGTCATACAGTGGCGTCGGAGAGGATACGGCATGCCTTGAAATCCCTGGTCCATGTGTCAATGGTCACCGAATACTCTGTCAGCTGACGCTCCCGGGGTCGGGGAGGGTCTGGCCGTGTTTATGGTGATATATAATCTGGTGAGAAGCTGGCTGTGTAGGGCCTGGAGCTGAGGGTGACGGCGTCGTGTTTGTGCAGAAGCCTCAGCGGGACGGACACGTGTCAGGTCTCCTGACGTCCGTGGCCCCGCACACCTCCACGGGGTCGGGGTAAGGGTCGACCTGAGGGGGGGGCAGAGACAGTTTACAGACTACTGATGGAGGGGTAAATAAAAAGCCTCAAAGAGTGAAGAACAGAACAGAAACTCTGGTGTGATAGAAATACAGAACCTTTGGATCACGTATGTCAGAATCTGTCCCAACAGGTTTTTTTAGGTATTTCAGGATTTCTTAATTGTATTTTCCTGAATACTAAAGTATCACTATCCAATGAAACGTTTTCTCTCTACGGCCTCAATTACTGTACAAAAGCACAACTTTCAGATGCAACTAACTTGCTACCATTTCACTCTGTAGCAAGTTAGCTAACGTGCTAGCTCATTAATTGTCTAATAGAACAACGGCTAATCGTCAGGAACAAGAAAACAATGAATGTATCATAAAAGAATCCTATAAAGTCTGATTGTTAATAGTTATAATAAACATAATACAGACAGAGAATTGTTTAAAACGTTCATTTGGATGTGACAGTGTTGTCTGTACCTCTGAGTAGAGCGGCGGCGGCAGATATCTGAACTCTGTGATGTAGGTCAGCAGAGATCCCTGGTCCTCTGCCTCCCCGTCCGACCGATCGCAGCCCCGCAGACAGTCCCGTCTCTGAGACTCGGATATCGCCAGGTCGCTGTAATTCGGCGGCGCTGCAATAAACAGACGAGCGTAAGACGTTGTGTTCGTTAATAAGCGATGAAAGGTGCGTTCAGTGTTGGCTGTGCGTACCCTCCGGCCTCTCCTGCAGGCCCAGCCAGCTCAGCGTGCTGCAGTTGCTGCTGATGCTGGAGGTCCGAGTGGCGCAGGTGTGCAGCGGTATGGTCCCGATCACCAACGGCAACGACAGAGACAGATTCAACCCGCCGGGAACGTCCACGTACACCTGCAGGAAGAGGAGGGACAACACGGGTCTTAGTGGGAGTCGGGACAATGCAGCTCCCTGAAACATCTCTAACACCTGCTTATTTTAATATATATTAATAATAATATTAATATTACACTGTGTGCTGCCTCATAATGTTTATTTATTTGGAAACGCAGAGAAATAAACGTGTGTTTTTAGGAGATTTTCTCTTCACCCAGCAGATTATTAATTCATGTTAAATTATTAGTGTTCTTGTGTTACTAAAAGGTTATTCCTGGGTTATTAGCACGTTATTAGTAGTTTATTAATAGGTTATTAGCAATCTTCGCATGTTATTGTTGGGTTATTAGTATGTTATTATTAGTTTCTAGTGTTATTAATAGGTTATTAGCATAGTTGTTGTGTTACTTTATTATTATTATTATTATTTATCATTAGTCAGAAGGTTAACTGATTTTATGATTGACTGACAGACATTCTGTGATTCTGTGATAGTTCTGGTTCTCAGTGGTTCTGGTTCTCAGTGGTTCTGGTTCTCAGTGGTTCTGGGTCAGACTCACCACGAGGGCGTACTCCACTCTGATGATGGGGCAGTCCAGGATGGAGGGGGACACCGGGGGGATCTTGAGCAGTTTGCCCTCCCAGCTCTGGCTCTTCCCCTGAGGCAGCGGGTCCCCCCTCAGGTTGGACACCAGCTGCTGGATCTGCTTGCCTTTGCCCTTTGCGAAGAAGGTCTGGGTCTGGTACAGAGCCGCCTTCGGCACCACGACGCGGGACGAACAGTTCTCCACCTCGGCGAAGATCTGGATCGACTCACCTTAGAGAGAAGGGAAGAAGAGATCAGTCTGTCAGACTGAGAGAGAGAGCTGGAATAAGTGACACAGTAAAGAAGAAAAGGAGAAGTGAGGAGAAGGAGGAGGAAGAGGAGGTCTGGCTCACCTGGAGTGTAGCCCTTTCGCTCTATCTTGGCACTGAGGGAGATCGGACCCGAAGCACAGAACCAGCAGCACAGAGTTTTCTCCTTGGTACCGGCCTGAGGAGCCTGAAGGAGACACAGTAAAGACACTTGTTCAATGAAAGAGGAAGACCACGCCCCCAATTATGCATAACTTTAACTTCTATTTTCTATTTATTTTTGTTTTGCTATATTATTTTTTGTTTTTAATTTTTATTGCTTAAAAATGTTTCGTTTTAGTTCATTTTTAATTAGTTTTAGTGTTTTTTTTAAATAACAGTCTCAATAAACATCACCATTGTCTCTACAGCTAATTAATGATAACTGTATGAGGGGATAATTTACATATAACTCACTGTTTATTATTATATTAAAGCTTACAGTTAAGCATAATTAAGAAACTCTGTTTAATAGTGATGTCTCTCTATGATGTACAAAAACAAACAACATCATCAGTGAGAAGTATTTCTATATTCTTAATGCCACCGGGTCGGATTCCCCTTAAAATCAATGCAAGGCAGTGGAAACTTTAACTTTAACTTAAACAAGTATCTGATGTTTTTATTGAATGCAAGACTCCTTTGAGTCATATTTGTTGTTGTTTCCCTCTTGTTTCCAGTCTTTATGCTAAGCTAAGCTAGGTGGTATCAACCGTCTCATCCTCCAGAAAGCTGATCAGAGAGTTTCCCAGCGCCTACCAGCAGCAGCGGTGTGTTGATGTCGATGTGCTCGAACACAATGAACTCTTTCTTCACTTTGACGGGGAGCAGCCAGGGACGGTGCAGTTCGGCTTTCACCCAGTACCTCACGCTGCCGTGCTTCCCTTCAAAGGAAGTGGCGAGGGCCCTGATGGACGGGAGGAAGGGCGGCGGGAAAGAAAAAGAGCATTAGGAAGTGTGGGTGGTCTGTGGTTGTGTAATGAGTCTTCACTGTAGGGTAGCGGTACCAGTACGGTGATGTTACAGTACAACATCAAAGAACTACAGTATATCAGTGAAATGTACTTTAAGTGTTAAATGTTCCTGAGACTGATTATTATATATGACATTAATACACTGTAAAAACAATCTTATTACATATATAATAACATAATAACTGACTTTACAGTATTAATTACAGTAATTTTCTATTATTAAAATACAGTTTTTAACTTTAATTTTACATCAAATCCTATTTTTGGGCTTTTTAATGTTTAACTAAAGATATTTACACTGTAAAACCAATTAAATGATCTCAGGCTTAAATTTACAGAGGAGTGCTGTTATTATTTGATTTTTCTTATTTTAATCTGAATTTTAAAAGTTAGAACTGTAATAAAAGTCATTATCTGTGAAATTACAGTAATTATTGCTGTTTTCTCTGATTAAAAACTGTATTTGGACAGTTTGCCAATGCTTATACACTGATAAACAACATTTATTCAACATGTTTGTTAACGCCATTTGTAAACTTCCATAATTATATAAAATATTTGTCAGTTACAAAACAACTCCATATAAAACTACATTTTTTTTATTGTAAAATATTGGAGGAAAAGTCAAATACTCGAGGAAAGTACTGTAACTTTACTCTATACGAGTAAACATACTCACATCTGAGGCAGGTTGAAACTGAAAGCAAACTCGTGTAAGCCGGTGTGCAGAACAGTCAGACCTTCCTCCGGACACTCCTCGTCTGAAAGAGAAACCCACGCTGTTAAATATCTTTACCACACAACTCACTCGTCACTTCACCTCAGAGGATTTATTTACAACCGTAACAGGAAACATTCATTTTATCTGCAGACGTTTGAGCACCATCGATTAGTCGATTTTCATAATCGATTCAGTTGTTTTTGTCTGCTGGTCGGACAACAACAACCAAATAAAGACGTCATCTTGCTCTTTAAAAATATTGTTTTTTAGCTTCCTCTGGCTCCTCCTGGTGGCTCCTAATAGTGTCTGCAGGAGTTCGCCGGGCCTGAACGAAAACAACCAATCAGAGAAAGATAGTTGATTGTTGAGTCTCATTCTCCGACGCTTTGGGTTTTCGAGCTTTAAGCCACCAACCCAAAGCGTCTGAGAATGAGACTCAACAATCAACTATCTTTCTCTGACTGGAGCACAGAGGAACCCGATTCTTTCACACATTATCGGTCTTGTGTACTAATACCAGGATTCAGTGAAAGTTTCAGCTAATACGACATAAAGTTATATTTTATTAAAGTCTCCTACTGCAGCTTCACCAGAGCTCTTCTACACACAGAGAATAATCACATTAAAAGTCAAAGAACCGACACACACACTCGTTTGATTTGAGGAGAACTCGCGGTGTTGGCGAGCTATTAAAAGATGTAGTAGCGAGGAGCCGCTGAAGGCAACACGCCCTGTGGGAGAAAGAACATGACCTCTATTCACTTCCTCATTTCTTCTGTTATTGTTTGTGTTTTAAACGTCTCCAATCAACCCGTCTGAACTTCAGCTTCCTGCCACCTCAGCAGCCTGCATCTCTGCTGTCTGTCTGTCTGTCTGTCTGTGTTGGTGTGAGAGCTGTCATAAACAGCTTGCATTTGTGTGTTCGTGTGTGTGTTCGTGTGTGTGTGTTCGTGTGTGTGTGTGTGTGTGTGTGTGTGACCGGCAACACGGAGCGAGCAGGAGTAGACCGGTATGAACCAGACTGAGCAGCTTCCTTCAGCTGGAAACTCCAACGCACGCATTACAACTCGGCTCCTGATTGGCAGAGAACGTGACACGAATTACAGGCTGGGCTCCGATTGGTGCAGCCCCAACAAGCCCCTGCCCACATTAGTACAGCCATGTGGTGTGTTGCATGAGAGTAGGTGGGGGAGGAGGAAGGGGTGAGGAAGGGTGTTGCAACTGTGAACTCCAGGTAGAGTCTCAATGACAGAAATGATGAGAGGAAAAGTTTCACATTCAGGTTGTTTTATGACTCGAACATTAATAAATTAAATATAAAATCGTGTTTTTCTTTCCTTGCCTTTTTAATGCAACAGAAATGTATTTAATGATACATTTTAGACTCAGTGATCGGCTAAATTCCAGTTAAAAAACACTTGTATTTGGATAAGATGTCTAAAGGTTTTGAAATAAAACAATTTCCACGGATGCTTTTGGTTCAAATATCTTCGTTTTGGTTTCAAAGCAAGTGTTTAATATATGAGATCGTTAAATTGGTTCATATTTCTGCCATTTCTTTCTTCTTCTTTCTGTTTTTGTGAATGGAGTCTGGAGGACAGAATGTATAAATAGTATATATGTAATATATACATAACGGCGGTTCGAATTGAAACAGCTTCCCTTTAAGTACAGCCTCCACTCCTGGATGTTTCCCCCGACCACGAGATCCATTCAGGAGAAGTTCCTGAGCTTTCGATCGAAGCACATGGTCTTCCTCAGCAGGTGGAGTTTAGCTACGTAAACTCGTCCTCGTCGGGTTGAAGAATGAACTTTTATTAGCGCTGCAATTCGAGTCGTCATTAAAGTCTTTTTGATCTGAAGACGTTACGTTGGCCTTTAGGAAACTGTGACACATTTTAACTATTTTCTAACGTTTTAAACGACGAATTCGAGAAATCTTTTAGAGCTAATCTGGTGGAAAATGAGTCCTCATGGTCCACTTTTCTCTTCCCAATAGTTCCTGTTTGGAGCCGCGACGGCAGAGTTTTTTAATTATTGATTTGACGCCCGCTCAAATGATTCAGTTTTTATTTCCATTAGAAATATTGTAGTATGTTGACAGTTTTTGACCTCCTTAGTTATTATTATTATGAGTGGAGACTGTACTTAAAAGGAAGCTGTTAATCGCTCTATTCACGAGACTCCATTCACAAAAATACTAATTTAACGCACTGGTCTACCACAGCCTCCACGGGTTGGTTAGTTTGTGTTGTGTGACTTTGGTGTTTGGTGAAGAAGTGGCAGAAATATGAGCCCATTCAATCACAAACAATCTCATATATCAAATATTTGCTTTGAAAAGCCTCGAAATGAAAATATTTGAACTCAAAAACATTATTCTGGCTCATTAGTGAAGCAATGAATAGAAATTAAGAAATTGTTTTATTCCAGACATTTTTCCAAATACGTTTTCTTTCATTGAACTTAAACCTATAAATTAAAATAATTTAATTCCTTACACACATTATTTGTTAAATGAATGTGAATGAATGTGTTAAACTGGGGTGGCCACCCTCTTGTTCCGCTCCTGCTGCCCCAAGAGTGATGTTATCTGACAACACCGACATCCAGTAAAAACCTGCAACACTTTCCCACATAATCTCACTTCCTCTTGACCTCTGACCCCCACTGACACTGCCTCAAACCAGGGAAGCATGCTCAGACTGCAGATAATGAAGTCGATGATGTCCTGAAATAATCTGGAAGTCTGCGTCTAATAATCCCATATATAATATATAAACACTTTATTTCACATCAGTTCAACTCAAACTGTTTAAACGTGTTAACCCCAACAAATGAAGCATTAAAAAACATTTGATTTGTGTAACTTAAATAGTTTATCACCTTCACTTATCTTTCAATAATTGATTATAGATCAAAAGAAAAACTTTTTCTAACAGTTAAACACAGATTGACCTAATAAAGTGTTAAATTTACTTTACATTACCTGTAAAAACAGCTGACGTACGATTAAAAAAACCTATTTAAAATGAATCGATTATTAATAATTGGTAGCTAATTAATATTTTGGGGCTTTTATTTTTTAAAGAAAGTCCACTCAAAGAAGTAAATGAAATCACTAATCCTTAAAAATACACGTTTAAATCCAAACTACTTTAATGTTTGAGTTTAATTCAGGAGACTCCAACTGCTCTTTTATTAAGAAGCTTCACGGTCATAAATAATATTAAATGAACACACAGGAGGAGGAGGAGGAGGAGGAGGAAGAGGAAGAGGAGGCAGCAGATGCAGGTGACAGTCTGACCCACATTATGTGGATGTAACAGAGTCTCTCATTTACATCAAACTGTATTCTTTCGCTTATTTGCATCAAGTTTTTACAAACATCACACAGGTGGGAGGCCTTTAACCAGCAGCTGACACACACACACACACACACACACACACACAGTCAGCCGGGTCCTCCCCTCCCCTCTCCTCCCTCTCCTCCCCTCCCTCCCCTCTCTGGCAGTTTCTGAACAGGTTTGAACCGCTTCTAACAAAGGGAGTTGGCTGTCTGCTGCTTCAGGATGTAATCAGCACAAAATGGAGATTCGCTCTCGGACTCACAGTTTGAACTGAAACTGAATAAAAACCTGATCCAGATCTTTCTGTTCGGTGTCGACTCCATTTCCTCTTTTTGCTCATAAAGTGTTTTCATACACGGGTTGCAACTTTTTCTCCCCCCTCTCCCTCTCTCTCTCCCTCTCTCCCTCTCTCCCTCCTCCTGCAGCAGAACCGAGGATGCACCCTGCAGCACAACTCTTATTAAACCCTCCGTCGGTGCTGGTTCGGGTCTAAACTGCCGGGTTTTTGCGGGGAGCTGGACTGAAGAGGGGCTGCGGGGAGTTTCGCATCCCCGATCAGCTGTTGCATCAGCACCACTGCCGCTGTGTGTGTGTCTCTGATGGGGCTTTCTGTTTTGACACATGACTCCTGTGTGAATAAAGTTTGGACCTTACCTCTCTCCTCCCCGATCAGGGTGTCGTAGTGGTGCAGGTACTCCACCTCCTCGGTGTAGTTCTGGGTGTAAGCCGTGTTGGCTCCGGCGTTCCTCGACTCCGTCCAGCGGACCTTGGCGACTCCTCTCGCCGTTATGTCCAAGCTCTTCACCCGCACATCCCCGGCGACCTCCACCACCACCCGGCCCGACACCAGGTCCCCGCCGGAGAACACGGGCAGGTTGTTCTCGTTCAGGCTGTCGAAGTAAACTGCCAAGGCCCTGACTTTGCCCAGCACCATGATGGTGTGATCTGCAGAAGCCCCGGGAGGAAGAGAAATAATAAAGTCTGTGGAGTTGTGCGTTAGAGCCGTGGGGCACCAAATGCATGCGCGCTAGCCCCGGGTGCCCAGCGCACGGCCGGGTCTGCGGCCGGGTCCGTGGTGGCTCATCTGTGGGTGAGACTCAGCTGATGGGTCGCTGCAGCTCCCCCGCTTCTCCTCCCGGTGCGCTGGAGTCTCTCTCTCCAGTCTCTCTGCTGCCTGCAGCCGCTGCGCTCTTAAAGCCTCTGTGCGCAAAAATAAACCTCACTGAGCATGTGCGCCACAGACCGGCCGGCCCGCTCACACACACTCACACACACTCACAGAGAGAGAGAGAGACAGACAGACACACACACACACACACACACACACACACACACACACACACGTCTTCACTTTCTTATAAAAAACAAAGATTATCAATAATTTCCCAAAGGTTTTCTGAAAATCAAATTTAGTGTCAGTGGAAGAAGGTAACTGAGTACATTTACTCGATTACTGTACAAGTTTGTGGTGCATGTACTTTAGTATTTCTATATAAGGCAAAGTACTTACTCTGAATACTTCCTCTATCACTTAAAGTAACTAGTAACTGTTTTAAAATAAATCTAGTTCAGTAGAAGTATAAATAATAACAAACAGTAATTTAAGTAAATGTACTCAGTTACTTTCCTCCACTGGCACCAATATAGATTTTCAGGAAACTTTTGGAAAATGATTGATTATTTTTGTTTTTAATTTTCAATGTTCAGACTTTTACTGTAAAATACTCTCAGCATTGTACTCGAGTATTTCCATATCATACTAAATACATGAATAAAGTGTATTACTATTTATACTTCTACTTATAGTTACTCTCAGTTATGGAGGAAGTTTTCAGGTTCCATATAAAAAACAAAGATTATCAATAAATTGGCAAAAAGTTTCCTGAAATTAATCAAATTTGGTGTCAGTGGAAGAAAGTAACTGAGTACATTTACTCAACTACTGTACAAGTTAATGTACTTGTACTTTAGTGTTTCCATATCATGCTATAAAATATCAAGAAATAAATAAAGAACATTTGTTATTATTTATACTTCAGCACAGTTTAAGTTTGTGCCTCATTTGCATATTTAAACATAACATTTTAGAAAACTTGAAGTAGAAAAATGAACTTTAAGTAAACAACTAATTAATTAAATCCTGCTTGAACATGAACTCAGAGCTGAAGTGTAAGAAACAAACAACAGCTCCAACATCTTGGATTCAGACAGCTAATAACCAATAAACTTCACTTTGATCATTTTAATATAATAAAGTTTAAATATTTAAGTTACAGAGAGTTTAAAATATACGAGCGTATTAAAGTTATGGAGTTAAATGTGGCTGCCGCAAGGAATTGTGGGACGACATCACCTCCTTTCATATATAAAGCACCTTTCTCCTGTGAATATAGTTTGTGTTCAGTTAAATAATAATCTGACATTTATTTTAGTTTTCTTCACATAAATGAACCAAATGCTGAGATATCGACCCACTGTGTGTATTTTAAAGTTTATTACACTCAAATCAAGAAGATTTGGCGACCTCTAGAGGGGACCCTGACCCTCAGGTTGGGAACCGCTGGTAGAAAGTGTTTTCATCAGTAAACCCAACTCTTCTGGAAGCAGATTAGACTCTGATTCCTGTTTCACTTTAACATGCTGTCATTTATCTTTATACACAAAGAGTCAAGGTTGAACAGTTGAAAGAGATTAGACATAAAACAACACAATTAAAAGTTAAAGGTCCAGAGTGAAACATTGAAGGAGATCTATTGGCAGAAATATAAGATTCATATAGTTTTAATTATAATCACTTGGAAATAGGAATATTGAGAAGTCTGTTGATATAAATTGATATAGAGAAGATTTAATAATTAGAAGCATAGAAAATAAAGAGAATAAATAAAAACTATAAAAAAGAAAGCGTAACTGATATATAATGTGTAATATAAATGTAGTGATACATTAGAATATACGGTATGAACATTGTGTTTATTGATAAATAATGAACATCATAAATATTATTAATATATATTAAATGAGCATCAGAGAAATAAAACGTTTGAATTGTCTGAGTCTGCAACAGAAAACCACCTCCAGATGTTTTCCAGATGTTTTCCAGGAGTCAGACGTCGTCGCTCTGCTGCAGCTGTGGAGAGGATCCGAGTGGACGGCGCCCCCTGCTGGACGAAACCCTGCAGCACACTCCTCAGACACAGGTCAAAGGTCAGTGATGAGACCGTGAGCTGGATATGATCTGGATTATTTCAGACTTTAAATATGATTCATAAATTATTTATCTAATTATAATGATTAAAATAAAGATATTTCATGTCTTCATGTTGATATGGTGACTCTGTTAATGTCAATAATGTTAATACAAATCGAACAACCTCAGCCAGGAAGAGTTTTTATTCCAATTCAGGAGTGAAAAATAAGTTAATTTTATGCTTTTAAAACAGTTTTCAGCTCTAAATTAAACAAAATGTTATTTTTTACTCTTATTTCTCTTATTTCTCACTGCACTTCACTTACAACAGTAATTAGTTACACTAATAGTTGTTTTACCTCTCTGGTAAACACAATTCATGAGTGAATTGTTCTTCTCCCTAAAACTGCGACTTACGATGATTAAAGTTGCAGTCGGGTACATTTAAGTGTATTTTAGGCTCAATAATCAATAATCTTTCCCTGCTCTGATTGGTTGTTTTCATCCGGTGGATTCTTGTTAATCCCATCAGGAGAAACCAGCTGATTATTTCAGTCTCATGTTCTGCCAGGATAAAGTGAAAGTTTTAGTGAATGTGACAATAAATATGTTTATAAAGGTTAACAGTTTAGTTTGTTAAAATCAAAGTAATTAAATATTTCTGTCAGTTTCCTCCACCATTACAAAAACTAGTCAGTATATTAAACTCATATTCAGCATTTCTCCAAACTTATTTAAAATGTGTGAACAGAATTTATCTGAATAAAGTCACTTAAATCTTTTTTCTTCCACTAAAGCAAATTATTACATTACCTGTAAAAACAGCTGATACACGATTAAAAAACTATTTACGATTAATCAATTAATAAAATGGTAGCCAATTTATTTTGGGGTTGATATTTTATAATCATATAAAGTCAACTTAAAGAAAATGAGTCAAGGAAACAAACTGGAATTAAATTACCAAAACCTAAAATACGACATTATTTATTACTTCAGCCATTTTTAAGTTGAGTTTAATAAATAATAATAATATTAATATGAATCAAATGTTTTTGGAAGGATTCAATTATGTTAACTTACTTCTGTAGTTAGTTTTTATAGTGTCTGCACTGTAATGTGTTATTATTCGTTATTTTAACATCAAAAACTTTAAGTAAACATTAAAAAACATTGTTGTTTAAGTACCGTCAGTAATTTTACACTGATTTAATTCTGTAATTGTTTGCACAGTGAAAACAAAATATCCAGTAAAAAGTACCAGAATGTTTTTTTTTTTTTAAATTTAGTTAGTTTCACTTAAACTTTCCGATGTTTTCAGTTCAAACTATTTTCTTTGAGATAAATGAACGTTTCTGGTTTTACAGTGAATAATAACAACAGACAGTGGATCTGTGTACAAATATATTTTCTCAGACAAACGTTACACGGTCGTTACAGTCAGTCCTGCATTCGACTTCATTACAGTCGCAGAAGTTAGTCAACGGCAGCAAAACACCCATAATGCAACAGGAAACAGACAATGTGCAAAATGACATAAAATCAATGAGAGTAAACAGAACGCAGCTTCACATTCAGGATCCATAAAATGCACTTTGCATATAATTTATGTTCAGTCATGCAGAAACACTTCGACACACACAGACGACGGCCCACGGACATGCAGGGAATCACATCCCGAAAACCGAGATCATAAAAAGACGTTCGTAGGAAATCAGAGACTGAAAGTGAATAAAAATAAATAAACTTCAGGCTGAAATATTAAAATTTTGTCTCCTTGGATCATATAGTTTATAAGTTTATCTTTATGGAGGATTTAAAATGCCAAAACAAACAAAAAAAGAGTATATATAGTATAAAGTCAAACTTTACCTTATAGGTTTGATTTTTAATCTCATAAATTCATAAAATCACCAAACTTGTGTTATTGTTTTGATGTCTGATATTTGTTGATTTAAACTCAAAATAATATTAAATAAAAAACTAAATCCATGTTCACGTGTCGTGTGGATCTGACCAAATCTATTGTTTCCTATGAGGTAATATTTACCTGTGCGGGTGTGTGTGTGATATATGGAGTAACAGAGGCAGCAATACCATGCAACTCTACCTTTAAAGTAACATCAGACACTGACGATACATCGAGTTCAAACTGACTCCATGCAACAGTTTCATACATGCACACGCGTGTACATTCACAACGGACAGCATTACATCGTCCTGCGTCTGGTTTCAACAAATAAAACCGATTTTTAAAAAAACAAGCTTTTCTTTACAAGATTTAGAAAATAAATCTTTCCACAGTAACAAAACAGAAACAACTCAACAAGATACAACTTCTCATAATAATGAAAATATAGCAGAAATATATAAATAACATAGTTTACAGAGTTTACAGGAGAGAGAGTGGGCGAGAGCCGGCAGCTAACTCGGGTTTGTCCTCTTGCGTTTGCTGGGACTTTGTCCGGGGTCGACCTTCAGCTCATGGTACTGCATCTGTCAACACACAGACACACACACACACATGATGACAGGTTCTGTCTCTAATTAAACAGGAAACCATGGCGCTGCTGCAGACTGTATTTGCTCACTGCAGCCATATTGTTTGCTTAAGAGCACTAATACGGGACAACAAACAGCGTCGGTTGTTTACATTAACTCCTGCGTAACCTACTTACAAATTTAATATTTTCTTTTGTCGTGTTGTTTTTCCAGGTTTTCCAGGATGCGTGGGAACCCTGAGGAACCCAGGATTCCTGTTATTGACTATATAATGTCCTACATCGCTGTGTGCAGGTCTTTAAAGGGACTGCAGATGAGAATTAGCTTCAGGCTTTAAGCAACACTTGTGTTTAATGAACCTTAAAAGTAAAAAATGAATAAATAAAAATGCAAAAACAAGAAGAAAGAAACACTCAACGTCGCCTCCGTCGTTCAACGCTGAAATAAACTCACCACTTGAACGTCAGACGGCACTCTGGAAAGAAAGTCAAGAAGCTCGTTGTTGTCGATCATGTACGGATCGCGAAGCTTCTTGGTGAATTTATTCACACCTGCGGAAGAGAAGACGTCAGTTTATAGAGTGAATATGGATTATTATTATTATTATATTATTCTCTGTGTGACTCACCCCACGCCAGCACAAGGTATCGAAGAGGAATGAGGTAGAGCAGAACTGTGGCCGAACATAAGGCAGTGATCGCCAACCAGCTTAGAAAAGGCACTGTCCAGTTAACGGTGCTGCGGAGGAAGAAGAGCACAAATAAACTGAGATACTGTATCTCTGTATGTCCTAGCAGTGGCTAACAGCGGCACCAGTGGCCGTTCAGTGAACTGCAGTCAGTGTCCAACAGCGACAAACACTGAACGCTGTAAAATAACTGACAATCAGAACGTGACATCCTTTCATCCTCATCTCTACATAGAAAAACAGAGAAATCAGTAAGGGAACAACTCGTTTGTTAAGTTACGTTACAACCTGTTCACACGCTGGCAATAAAAAGTGATTAATACTTAAATGCTTCACATATGGAACCTTTTACACAGTAAATCCAACTGAAACTGTGCAAGAGGGGATAAAAATATGAATTTGACGAGCCGCTCTCTGTGATACTCACTTCTTTATCCTCTCTCCATGTGACGCCACCTCATCCAGAGCGTTCTGTACGCTGATGAACACGTCCTGGATGGCGTACAGTTTATCCATGAAGCCTCTGTGCTCGGACTCCTGACAGCAACGAGGGATCAGAGCTTCAGTACGTTCAATAAAACATTAATACCGGCGACATGTTAGAGTGGTTCTGACGCTACCTTGTCCTCTTTATCCTCTTCTTCGTCTTCCCATTCAAACATGGCGTCCATGGTCTGCAGCAGGAGGGGAAAGCGGTAAAACGTTTAACTGCTTGAAAGACAGACGTTTGTATTGAATCATTTAATTTAAGTTTTTTTCCTGGTTTTCTCACCATGTCTGCTGTTTCCCGGCTCGAGGAGAAGAAGTAGTTCCAGACGAGCAGCAGCAGCAGAGCCACAGGAAGCATGTAGAGCTCGAAGTTCCACACAACCACCACAAACAGCTGGAAAGGACATCAAACATCACACATTGTCCTGCTGTATCAATCCTAAACCCTCTCATGATTAAGATTAAGATTTGGTTTTTCTGTTTGCTGGTGGAGGAAGGATTTAGATCTTTAGTACAAATACAAACAAAGTAAAAATACTCAATTCAAAATCCTTCTTAAACGTACTACAAGGAGTTTAAAATTGTCTCTATATCAGTGGTTCCCAATCTTTTTTCCTAACAGGATCCTTTTTCTATCATTTAGTAAATTAAGTGACATATCTTATAGATATTTAATATTATATTCAATGTATAATAATAACAGTGAACACAATAACTGCAGGAAGTTTGTTTAATCAGGCTTACATTTACAAAAGAGTGCTGTTATTATTAGATTTGGATGAATTTTAATCAGAGATGAGTTTTCCTGATATTTTTTGCAACTTTTTATACAAGTCTGTACAAGTTTTCTGACAGATTCAGTGTTTTGTTCTCATTCTTATATCAGATCCTAAGTTGTTTTCTAAAGCCGGACGATGCTGTTAATCAGAGACTGAAGGATCTGTGAGTATAGTTCAGATCTTTAAAGTTTAGATCTTAAATAATAATCCAAACTTCTTTAGAACTCCTTCTTTGATTCTTTAACAGAAATGAGGAAAATGCTGAGATATGGGCTGACGGTGTGTATGTTCAACAACTGATCTGCATAAATAAACCTAACCTAATTATATATAGTTG
>JAGRRF010011243.1:1477009-1498689 GCA_019097615.1 Morone chrysops
TCAGCTTAATAAACCCGTTTAGAAATCATTTGGATGGTTAAATGGCCTGTTCCGGTGAAAATAGCGTCCCCCCCACCCCCTCAGGCGACCCCAGGCGACCCCAGGCGGAAAACCACCTTGCAACTTTGGGACTACCGTCCCGGTAAATTGGAAATAGGAAGTATCGCGAGAAGCGAGAACGAGCAAGAAACACGAATGGCAATTCCACATAAACGCACACGCCGCCCTCAATAACAGTTAGTGTATAATGTATTACCCACCTCGGTAGATATTGCTCCACACGAAAAAGTTGCCCAGGTTGGATAATTAAAGATACAGAATCACTACCGCTTCTGTCCACAGGGGGCGCCAGAATCAACAGAAACTGCACGCTGATTTTTAAAATCATAAGCGACAAAACAGTTGGAAATTCGAATCTTTAACAATAATACAATAATTAATGAATGTGTGTGTGTTTCGTACCACGAAGGAGATGATGCTCCTCTGTGCAGACTCCCACTCAAAGCAGCTGTTGATATACGTCCCATAACTAATCAGGACCATGAAGCACCTCTTCACACGGTTAAAGTTCTGCTGGAGCAGCTGAAAGACCCAAAGCAGACGTTATAATACGTTAACATAGCAAATAAGAACTGCTGTATGAACGTCACTGTCACAATATTCATCAAACGTGAAAAGTGCGACACAAATAAAGCTCTAGTGACTGATTTTACATGAAGACATGGCCTGTATAATATATAATATAGTGAGAAGTACCGTTATAACACACTAACATACCTGCTTGGACACTTTTGGCTCTTCCTCAATGTATTTCTGCTCTGCAGGAACAACTGTCCTCAAAGCAGCTTTAACCTGAAGAGAAAGTAACAGAAATCCAGTGAGTACTCGGATACTTTACTGGAGTAAAAGCAGCGTTAAAAGCACAAAAGTAGTTTCAGTCAACTGTCTTGATTAAGTACTTTACTAGGTTTGTTTTCACAGTACAAATAAAAATTAAGTCAGTGTCAACAATTAAAGCTACTTGATCAAGATCTGATCTTTTTTCACAGTGGAGTCTAAATGTTAAAAATGACAATTTCTTTTAGTTTTTCTTCACAGAAATGAACAAAACGCTGACATAAAGACCTATTGTGTTTATTTTTTATTTTTTTTGCACCCCTTAAACACAAGAAGGTCTCAAATCCCCCTGTGAAGCTTTGGCGACCCCTAGTGGGGGTCCAGACCCCCACTAGGGGAACCACTGCTATAGAGGAATCAGTATTAAACTGAGGCTGTTTCATAACCAGTAAAAACCTTCTTGTAGAACATTTAAGGACTGAATGTACTTATTAACCCCCCCCCACCACCACCACCACCACTGGATGTGACGCTCACAGTGTTGTAGATGACATCGATCTCCAGGTAGATGACTCCTTTGGTCGGACCGGTCAGCTCTTTATTCTTCAGCACGTAGCTCTTCTGCTCGCCGTTACGGATCTGACACAAAGACACAGTCAGAGTCCAACTTACTGCCTATATGTTACCTATGTCCTGTATTTATGTACTACTGATGTCTTTGTTTAAATATCTTAAAATGAATTTTATGATTTAAAGGAGCAATACTCTGTTTACACCATTAAAAACCAGTATCTGGATATCTTTGTACTCTTTAGCTTTGTAGTTTCTTTCTGGTCGCACTCACATGTAATAAAGGAAGAGCCACTTTCCCCAGGAAGTCTGCACTCCTGTCCCTGTCCTCGTCAAACACTGTCACCTCCAACACCGAGTGAATGTCTTTCACATTACTGAGGAGAGAGAGGAGGGAGGGAGGAGAGGAGGGATGACGTTGAGTCTTCAACCTGCATTCTGTGTAAAGGCCAGCTGGGGGCATCGTCTGTATGTATGTATATTAGTGATGCACTGGTATCACTTTATTTAGACCAAATATAAATAGTAACTAGTAATGTAAGTACTTACATTTGGGTACTTACTGATACACTTCCCACTCTTCTTAAGAAATCATTTTCCAGGACCTTTCCAGGTCTTTTTTTTTAAAACATAGAACAGCACTTGCTCACAAACGCTCATATGATTTACCGATAGGCCTCGTAAGTGATTGGACACTTAGTGTTTTGTGGCTGATCTCAGTAAACTGACTACAGTTTACTACAGTTTTGCTTGAATTCTTCTGCGTCAAATCAAGTAGAATTTACTTTATTTTACAGAACATTCATCCTCTATAAGAGCGGTGTCTGCTGTAGTGCAAAAATATAAATATAATAAAATAAATATAAATATTTCCGTATTTATTGTGACTTCATATGAAGAGATAGTTTAAACTGCTATGAAAAAATAATAATCTTTTGGGCCAGATTATAATATATTTGTGACATCCTGTAACGGAGGGGAGGAGGGCTGATGGAGGGTGCCTCAGTGTTATCTTTAGGTGGCCAATCTGAGTGAGGGATAAGGTCATTATCTGGTCATTTAATCAATTTCCAGGTGTTTCCATGACTAGAAAACTAGACTCTAAACTTCCAAGTTTTCCAGGATATGTGGGAAAGTACTGATACAAATACTAGTTTTATTTTCATCAGATGTTCCTCAGTTTCTGATTGTTAATGTTGTAAAAGCTGCTTAAAATATCTCCAAACTGCTGACGTTGCTCCTCAACTAATGAGAAGTTACGTAACATGAGCACAGTACTAATAGTGGTATCATTGCAGCCCCCTAAGAGTATACCAGTACAATGAAAGGTAACCAGGGTGATAAATGTACACAGAGTGATCAACAAAGCGATATGAAGTAGAGATAAACAAACACTCACAAGGTGAAGACTTTGTTCCACTCTGGATTGAGGTTTTTGTAAACAGTGTGTGTCTGTAGTCTGTCGTTATTCAGCTCCAACACACAGAACGGATCACTCTTACCTGGAAAACATGAGTGACACTTAACATTACTCTCAGAATGAGATACAGTAAGTATAAAGAACATTAGTGGAGTATAAAGTATATTAGAGGAGTCTAAAGTATATTAGAGGAGTCTAAAGTATATTAGAGGAGTATAAAGTACATTAAAGGAGTATAAAGTACAGTACAGGAGGTATGATGAGCACTGTGAGGATTGTATTTTGATTACCAGTTACGTCTGCAGCCATGAGTCCTTCGGCTCTCATCACCTTCACCTGCACGATGCCCACGTCTCTGAGGTTAGAGAAGGACTTCAACAAACTCTGGATAAGGAAAACAGAAAGATGTTATTCATGCCGCAGTGTTTTGTTCCATGTGACTAACTCTTCCCTGTGTGGTCCCCTGTGTGAGACCCTGCCTGGCTCACTTCCTGGCTCCCGAAACTTGTTAAAACCCCTCTTTGATCAGCTGGAAAATGCTTGGCTGTAAAGCTGGAAACAGTTTTCTGAGCTCATTAAGTTTTTAGACGTATGTGGTTCTAATAGGGTGGTTAAAAAATACAGCAACATACACATAATGCAGCAGTTATTAATCCAAAAACAGTTTATATAATAGCAAAAAAATGTTGCTTTTACTATTCATACTTTATGTGAATTTTGCTGAAATACTTTTACTTAAATGTTCCATATGTAAGATTCAGTATCATTTAACAGTCTGCAGTTCACTGAGCGCTTACGTATCGTTTGAGTATCTCTCTGCGCTCCTGCGGGTCGTCCAGCGGTGTGACAGACAGGTCGGCGATGGAGACAGCAGCAGAGGCCGTCAGCGTGACCAGCAGAATCACGTAGCCCCGGGACTCCTCCAGCGGCAGCTCAAGGTGGTGAGTTTGCTCTTTAGCCAGAGTGGAAAGATCCAGCTGGCATCTGGAAGACAAACACAGGACGTAAATTCAGCTCATCAACCACATGTGTGCAGTAGTGGAGTGTAACTAGTTACTAAAGTACAAGTCTGAGGTACTTTACTTGTGACAGCTTTAGTTCAAAAAACATTCAAATGTAAAAGCTAGTCGACAGAAAATGAATTGTTCTGTTTTCATTCTTTTTTGATCAACATTTTTCATGCATCCCCATTTATATCAACAAATATAAATTAAATATGAGTAACACTGCTCTGTATAACAGAACAAAGTTCAAACTAACAAAAAACTGAATATTATAACCTCATAAAATAGGTGTTAATGTAGGACTGCATTCGTTTTAACAATTACATTTTAAGTATCTTGAAATGATTCATATGCCTAAAATCTGTACAACCTCAGCTAAAAGGTTATATAAGTCAATAAACCATGATAATTGCTTTTAGAGGGTTAAATATATATTTATATATTTGTCCACTGTGTTTTCTCTGCCTGTCTTACACTGTGTGTCGTGGATTGCTGTAAATTATTTAATACGTGACTGAGTGAGTGCTCATTTGACATTATATACGAAACCAAACCAAACCGCAGTGACTCTGGTTTAAACTCTTCATTAACCAAGTTTCACCTGTCGTCCCTTGTGACTAACCCGAAAGGGAAAACACATCTGAGAGTGAAACATGCAGATGTTCGCTGAAAGGTTTCAGTATGAGAAATGAATCATAAGATGGCCTCCACAGTGTTCTCCACCACCAACATCTAAACACAGAACGAGAGAATATATTTTGAAAGAACACTGTTCATCCCTCTGGTAGAGTCAGTAATCTATAACAAGGAGCTCTGAAGCTGGAGGTTCATGGTGGAATGACACCACACTCACACATGTTAGGGTTCTACTTCATTTCATTACCAACATCATTGTTACACATAATAGTGCTTAATGTATAATGAGGTTCTACGTTCTTTAGAAAGTTCTTGTGATCAATGAAAAGGTTTTAGAGGTCCTGTAGTATGCCCTAGGGGTTACTGATGAGGTTCTACATCCTTTAGGAGATCCTTGTGGTAACTGAAAATGTTCTAGAGGTCCTTCAGGAGGTCCTAGTGGCATTTGAGGAGGTTCCACATCTTTTGGGACATTCAAGGGGTAATTGGGGAGGTTCTACTAGGAGATCCTTGTGCTCATTGAGTAGATTTACTATCCTTCAGGAGGTTCTTGTGATTATTGAAATGTCAGAATGTCTTAGTGGTCACTGATGAGGTTCTGGTGATCATTGAGGGGGTTCAAGTGGTCCTTCAGGAGGTCCTTGTGGCCACTGAGGAGGTTCTAAATCCTTTAGGAGACCATTGGGGTCACTGAAAAGGTTCTACAATTCATTTACAAGATCCTAATAATCATTGAGGATGTTCTGGTGGTCCTTCAGGAGGTCATAGTGGTCATGAAGAAGGTTTTATGTCCTATAAGAGAGTCTAGTGGTTACTGAGGAGGTTCTACATTCTGAATTCTCATTCAGTGGTTTTAGTGGTTATTGACAACAATGTGTAGTTCCTCTAAGATCATAAGGTCATTTAAAAGTTTTGAGAAGATCTTTAGGATATTAAATGAGTACTTTAGGAAGTGATGGTCATTGAGGACAGTAAATTGTTATTTAAATGGTTCCTAATGGTCATTGAGGAAGTTCTAGTAAACACAGAACACAATTTATGTTTGGTTTAACAACTCTTATTATTTTACTAATGAGACAATCTGACCGTCCAATGAAGTCGTCCCTCCTCCCAGTGTCTCTGTCCCACACTGTGATCTCCAACACTCCTCCTGTCTCTTCGTACAGATGAAGGTCAAACTGTTCCCTCCACTGTGGATTCAGGGTCTTTGGCACTGTCTGCTCACACAAAAACAAATGAGAAACATGCTCTTAATTTGAAGGAGAACAAGTTACATCTTCAAACATGAGCGTCTCTCCTGAGGAAACCAGAGATAAAGAGTAACTGAATACATTTACTGAAGTAATGTTGTTGAGTACTTTTCTTCTACTACCATACTCAAGTATTTCCATCATCAACTCTGCTATAATTCAGAGGAAAATATTGTACTTCTTACTCTATTACATGTGTTTGATAACTTGAAATACTCTGCAGATTCTGATTATTACAGTCCTTTAAGAGTGAGCATTATAGCAATCTACAGTTCCTTCAAGAAGTTCTAGTGGTCATTGAGAAGGTTCTAGAGGTCCTTTAGTTTGCCCTTAGGGTTATTCAGAAGGTTCTTCATCCTTTAGGGGATCCTTGTGATCACTGAGGAGGTTCTACACCCATAGGTCATTCAGGAGGCAATAGTGGGCACTGAGGAAGTAATGGAGTTGTCTTAAGAGGTCCTAGTTATCATTGACAAGGTTCTACATCCTTTGGGAGGTTCTAGTGGTCACTGTGGAGGTTCTAGTGGTCCTTTGATATGCCCTAGGGGCTTATTGAAGAGGTTCTACGTCATTTGGGAAATGCTTGTGACCATTGAAGAGGTTCTACGTCTTTTAGAAGGTTCTTGTGGTTATTGAAAATATTCAAGAGGTCCTTCACAACATGTTAGTAATCATTAAAGAGGTTCTACAGTTCCTTTATGAGATCTTAGTAATCATTGAGGATGTTCTACATCCTTTGGGAGGTTCTAGGGGTTATTGAGGAGGTTCTATATCATTTAAGAGATCCTTGTGATGACTGAAAAGATCTACGTCCTTTAGAAGGTTCTCGAAAGATTTTATAGTCCTTCAGGAGGCTGTAGTGGTCACTGAGAAGGACACATGGTACTCTCTGAGTCCTTTAGGAGAATAACGTGATATATTTACATGTTAATTAAAAATGTCGATTCTAACATTCAGTAACATATTGAGTATTTCTACACTGTGGTATATTTTACTTGAGTACTTCCTCCACCACTACTGACCGCAACCAGAACTGAGGTCAGCGTTAGCCTACCTTGCTCCTGTACTTCTGGGGTCCCAGTCTGAACTTGACGTATGGGTCGCTCAGACCGTTGGGGTCCATGGGAATCAGGTTCCGGCCTTCGATCAGCGCGATACTGACGATCCCTCTCCAGAGCTGGGATTTCCGATGCAGCTCTGAGAGACGCACTGACTGCTGCTGCTGGTCCATACACACAGATACAAACACTGAACATTATGTGTCAAATGTGAGGAAGAAGACGGACAGCATGCAGGGCCCTGCTCTTCGTATGTTAGCTTGATTTAGATGTCTAGAATTGGACCTGAGCCCAGATTTCACTGCTTCAAATCTGTCTTAAACTATCGATCTGGAACTGTTGTCAGATTGGAGTTGAATGGATCCTTTCTTTGGAGCCATGTTGAGAAATTATATAATCATATTTTCAGATGAAATTGCTGATGTTGAAAGATGTTGGAAGAACTGGAACGGGATAAATGAGATGATAAAGGAACAATGGGACAACTTCAGTGGATACAGAGTTTGATGGTTTTGTACAGCAGCTCTATAATTGTATAATTATATATTATTGTATCCAAATATCTGATGTTTTTATGTTAGTGTCTGTTGGTTTCCCGCATGTTCTTTGTTTCTATTGTTGCTGGATATTCTGAAGCACTAATTGTGTAACTTAAAATCCACGCCTATAGATGATAAGATAGTCGGGGTGTGAACTGCTGTTCTGACCACAAATAATTTTCCCCCAGTAAACTGACATTAATATTAATTTAGCCCTTAAATAACAGTTCAAATCAAGTAGAATTTATTTTATTCCACAGAAAATTATTATTCTCACATATCAGCCTATTAAAATAAGAGGTAGAAAGTCTTTGTTGTACATATAATTAACAATATTAACCACAACAAATGTGAATGTGATCATTAATAACAGACTTCAGATGTGACCGTCTACAGCTGTTTTTTCCACTGCAAGTGGTGTGAATGGCTGTAGACTGGGGTTTTAATTGAAGGTACACGGTAGAGAAAAAAAAAAAGAAGAGCTGGGACTGAACAAAAATAGATACAAAACAAACAAAATAACATTGAAATGACTGTAATTATGACTGTATTTGAGTCATTTGAGCTAGACTTTTCCTTTAAGATAACTTCAGTTGAAAAGAACAAATCAAGTTTTAGAAGAACAGGGCCAGTGGATGGAAAGGAGCTACAGCAACAATCAACATCTAAGGAGCTCCAAACACAACATGTGCAACGTCTGTTTGACGGCATAAAAAATATCTGAGATGAACATGAACAAAAAGAGACAGAGAGGTGATCAGTGTGAAGGTTTTAGTGACAGTTAATGGAAAGCGGCACAAACACACGATGATGATGATGATGATGATGATGATGATGTTTTTTTTTTACCTTAGTGGATCGTTTCCAGGACCTCCTGAGCAGCATAGTCTGAATATCACATTAAAATACATTAATTCAGCTGCAGGGTGGGAAAAGACTAATGGTTTAACTGGCTGCAAACAAAAAACAACCTTAAATACAGAATACAATGCACAGCAGGAGCACTGCAGCCACTAGGAGGCGCTATAGGACGGCTTTATTTCTAACTACAAGCAGCTAAAACAAGTGATGGAGGGGAGGCGTACGGCTTAACTTCAGTTCAGCTCCATTAATAAAAAGAGAGAAACACTCCACCGGTGCTGAATATTCATCGTCACAATCTCACGGGCTCATTAGCTTTGATCCATCTGAGCTCTTCAGTGTCGTCGCTCTCCTGAATCTGCTTTCTGTTGCTGTTTGCTGACTCATTTCACATCTTTAATCCTCTTTTCTCTTTCTCTGTGTCTTCCTCTCTGACTGCAGCCTATAATTAATTTATGTGCTGAATAAAACATGAACGAGACAGACTGTGGTTCATATCTTAGTGCTGAGGACAACTTCAGAGTCCCTCTTCTGACAGATACTGATCAGGGATATATATATATATATAAGCCCCACCCCTTTTTTCTCTGTGCTCCAATCACAGTTGAGCAAGCCTCGGTCAACTTCCTCCCTTCCCATACTGAGATATGCTACATGCTAAAATAATCTATGTTGAAAAGACAACCACAGATAAAAGAGAACTAATAACCTAGTTAATCAACATCAGACAGTTGCGGTCGTCCATAAAATTTAGTTCACACATACTCTCTCAAAACTTTAACGTGGTAAATTCAAACCACATAAATTCAGATAATTTTCAAAGTAAAATGCGTAAATGCAATCAATTCACTTAAAATTCAATATTAAAGGATATAAAGTCTGAATATCTCTGCCGGTGAGTTTCTGAATGTCTGGGGTTCCCCTTTAAGTATTCAGCAGTTTTCACAATTAGTTATTCACAGTTGCTTCTGATCGATGCCACTTTGACGTCAGTGGTGAGGAGACTCTTTATCATATTTCATGTTTATTTCAAGACCTGCTGAGAGACGATGAAGCCAAAACAGAACTGAAACCAACAACAGCTAAAAGACTAACTATTATATAATATTATTGATCCTCACTGGACGAAAAGGTGGAGGGGAATGGGTCTATCGGGGGAGAAGCTAGAGTCTGATCACCGCTACACTCACTTTGTTCACGTACGGCTTCCACCGATACGCCTTAACCTCCCTCCGCTGCAGGAAACAGCACAAACACTCATCATTACCGACGAAAACTAAAGTAGAACTCACAGAGAAAGAGTTTGTGTTCTCATACGTGTGTTTGTAATCTGGTAGAGCTGAAATAATTAGTTTGTTAATGGATTAGTAAAGAGATTCCCAACCTTTTGTCTACCTGTGACCCTCAGTTACTGGTTGCATTCACTGCGTCTATTTTATAGACAGTTTCTGTACTTTTTAACTAACCCTAACTATAACCATAACTAAATTCTAAGATTACAATAAACAACTAAATGTAAAAACTACTACATTGCAAATCTGTAATTATTTTTTGCATTTACTGTTTTTTTAACTGTTAAATTCAAGTTTAATACTGTTAATCCATTTCTAAAATTATGTAAAAACAGTGACTATCAATTATTAGTTAAACATAAGTATTTGTTGTGTAATTTGACATGGATTTGTTTGCTAATTGACAGATATTTTGCATAATTCTGGAAGTTTTCACAACAGAAACATTGAAATATTGTTTATCAGTGTATAAGCATTGGTAAACTGTCAAAATACAGTTTTTAGTAGTGAAAACAGCAATAATTACTGTAATTTCACAGATAATGACTTTTATTACAGTTCTATAACTTTTAAAATTCTGATTAAAATAATAAACATCCAATAATAACAGCACTCTGCTGTAAATGTAAGTCTGATTATTTGTATTATAGCAGAGTTAACTTGTATGGGGGTCCTGAAGGTACCAGATCAACTGATTACTGGACAGAAAAGCAAAGACACTGAAGCGAGAGTTGTAATCAGCAGAGATACAAACCGTTGAGTCTCGTCGCTCCTCTACAGGACTGTCTTTCGGGGTCAGGGTGACGGCCAGCTCCAGGGTGCCCAGGTCCTGATCAGGGTGGTGAGGGTCCTTCAGTGCCAGCGTTACAGGTATCATCCTGTAACACACAGGTATGACAGGTGTAAATACTGCACTCACTGCAATGTTAACCATCCACTGTTTAGACATTGGTGATTTTTAACTCTAGATTTGAACCGAATGAAGGATTTTAGTCATCGGACTTCTGGATCTTAAGTTATCAGAGAAACAAGCTGAGCTAACGTTAGCAGCAGCTCGGCTCGCAGCCCCTCTGGGACGTCCTTTGTCTGTCCAACAGCGTGGGAGAAGCAGTGATTTTTAAGGTGGAACTGCTTTATTTAGTGTGTTTAGTGGTTTTAATCAGCGGGTCTGTTTGTTTTGGAGAGGAGGAGACCTCTGTGGATAATTGGACTCCTAGTAGAAACCTCCTGAACCATGAACACCGAAGGAATCCTAACCGGGAGAAGCTGACTGCAATGACGCCAATGGTGGTGAAGACAATAACTCCCATGATCCCACGCTGCTTCACCACCTCATCAGACTTAATCTTTGGTTATTGTTTCGACCCCCTAGTGGCAGACTTGTCATAGTGCACATTTAAAATGTCCATACATGAGCTATTATGACAGTGTGGCACTGTATCTGAATCTATCAGACTGACCTCTGCTGCTCTAGAGACTCCAGGTAGAGGTAAGCAGAACCCATGAAGTCATCTTGAAGGCCAAAGTCATAGTCAAACACCTGGAACAAAATAGAACTGCACTGACTCTTTTGTTCATTAAGAATTCATGTGGGAAAGCTTTGTTCTGTCTGTGTGTGTGTGTGTGTCTTTACCTTCACATAGAGAGGTTCACTCAGACAATCCACTACTAGAGTCGTTTTCTCCTCCCACACTGGGTTCAGGTTTTTGTGGATGGTTTTGCTTCTGAACACCTCTTTACCAGCGAGCTTGAACTTCACATAGGGATCACTGCTGCCTAAAAACAACAAGTAAAGTTTCTCAGATCCATAAAATCAAACACAGAAAAAGAAAAAAAAGACAGTAACTCTACCTCCTCTGTCTCGAACGGCCAGATTGTTTCCTCTCTTCAGCTCAATCTCCAGCTTGTACATCCCTGAGCTGTGGATGGATCTCTCAGGCAGGACCCCTGAGGAGCACGGAGCACCCTTACCCTGTCAGGAAAAGGACGCATTAATCACAAACTGCACGACATGAAATCAGTCCCTCTGTCATCGCAAGTAAACTCACCAACATTATTAAGAGAAATAAATGCAGCTGAAGCGAAGCCTTTACTTCCTCAGTGGTGTCTGCACACTGACTGAAGTGTATAATTCAGCTCCGTAACTTGTCTCTGGGGTGACCACTAACAGGAAATTACACGAGAGTAGTTTCCTCCCATCCGACCAGAGTGTTGTTGAGTTGATATTTTTTTTCATTCTTGTATATGCCTCGGTTTCACAGCATTGCCTCTGCTGTGGCAGAGCAGAAACTGAACGTAACAGACCAACTGTAGAGCGTTAGGGCCTAACAATGCCCCATTACCACAAAGAGACACAAAACAACTACAAAGAGACTCAAAACAACCACAAAGAGACTCAAAACAACTACAAAAAGACACAAAATGAAAACAAAGAGATGCAAAACAAACACAGAGATGCAGAATAACCAAAGCAAGACGCAAAACAACTAAAAAGAGAAATAAAACAACTACAAAGAGAAATAAAACAACTACAAAGAGACAAAAAATGACCATAATGGTAAATCTTAATAAACATGTTTTGGGTTATGGGACCAAACATAACTATATATTATCATATTCCTCACTTTAAATAGTTTAAATACATAGATTTATATAAATAATTTACTCTGCACTGGTGTGGACGCTGCCTCACACTTTCCCCCCTTTTTAATCCGGGGTTTCTTTATTTTGTTAAAACTGAACTGTCGACATTTACAAGGAGCCAAAAACAAACTAAGGCCAGACGGTTGAGACACCAACATGATAAATCAATATGTTAAATTAAACACCACAAAGTCTGCAGCCATCAGTTGTGCTAGATATGCTAGATTATATTGATCCTCAAATGTTAAAATAAGTATAATGAAAATATGCTCCTGCTCGTATGTGAGCAACAGTTAATCAAACATTGAGCTCATAGATCATTTTAAATGTAAGCGAACTACTCTGTTTGGGATTCTGCTTCCTGTCAACAACACATCCACTTACAGAGATCTCTGATCAATACTTCTATCATGTGATGATACACGAGGGCCGCACTTAAATGGCTGTGAGATAATGAAAAGAGGCTTCAGTTTACTGTGTGCATTACAGTTCAGATGTCCAGAGACTACTTTAATACTTTTAAAATATTCCCAGAAGAGACGCAAAACAACCACAAAGAGACAAAAACAATGACCAAGAAACATGAAACTACAAAGAGACGCAAAATTACCATAAAGAAACATAAAAAAGGTAAATCTGAATGAATATGTGTGTATGTACAGTAGTCTGCTTTTATATCCTGATGTGATCCTCAGATTCCAGGACTAACTAAACAAGATCCTCTTTGTGCTGTGGTTGTCTGTTAGAAGCTGACAACAAAAGACACCCAAAGAGACAGAAAAGGTCAACAAAGAGATGCAAAACTACAACAAAAAGACCATCAAAAGACTCAAAACGGCCACAGAGATGTGACAGGGACACAACAAACAGATGTATAATGACCACAAAGAGACTAAAAACAACAAAAAGTCTCATAACAGAGACAAAAAACAACCAGAGGGAGACTAGAAACAACTACAAAGAAACTAAAAACAACCACAAAGTGATGCAAAACAACAAAAAGCCTCAAAACAACCAGACAGAGAAGCAAAACAACTACAAAGAGATACAAAACTACAAAGAGACACAAAACTACCAGAAAAAGACTAGAAACAACTACAAAGAATAAAAATAATTACAAAGAAAAAAAAACAACCACAAAGAAACTCAGAATGACAAGAAAGTCATGCAAATAACCCCAAAGACCAAAAACAACCACAAATAGATATAAAATGACAAAAACAGAACAAGAAACACAAAACTACAAAGAGATGACCATAAAGAAACATGTAAAATCTGAATGAACATGTCCAGTGTTCTGCTTTTATATCCTCATGTGACTGAAAGCTCAGATTACAGGGGGAGATAAACAAGAGCAAACATAACCGGCCACAGTAATGGAAAAAGAACATGTCAGGGCACATCAGGACATTCATTTACTCTGCACTGGTGTGGACGCTGCCTCACACTTTTTCCTCTTTTTAATCCGGTTTCTTTATTTTGGTGAATCTTGGTGTCGACACGTGAACACAAAGCAACAACTAACCCGCTTTGTACAGTAATCAGTGAGCTCTGTTAGCTAACTAATGAATCTTCACTCCGAGTTGCTAAAAGTTGAAGATTTGACGGGTGAATGTCAGGATATTATTGGTTGAAATCAGTTAGTTCATGCTGACGTAAGCATGCGTCACATTTAGTTTCACAGGAAGACACAATGATTAGATTCTGATATAAAAACACAAAGAAATGTACACACATTGTTAAATATGGAAACAATATAACTGAGGATGTGATTTTAAAGGGTTCAAATTACTTTAAGGTGGAACTGCTGTATTCAGTGTTTATAGCAGGTCTGTTTGTTTTGAAGAGGAGGAGGCATCTGTGTTTGGACAACATGTCTCTCATAACTACATTTGATCCAACATCTCCAGTCACAATTACACAATTTGTCAAGTGAAGTTGACGCCTCTTATGAAAGCACAACCTCTAAAGCGCCATATCTCGACCAGGAATCCGTTGCACACATGATGAAACTGATGATGTGTTTCCTGAGGCTGAACGTTTGCCAAGTTTTGCTCTTCCATTTTGCAACCAGCGGAAATTCAACAGGACAATAACTGAAAAAAGGAGGGTAGTTAAAATAAGTGACACCATCCTGTGCAGGAGGCCTGAGTGAGTCTGGCTTGGATGTGTGGAGAGGTTGTGTCTCCGTCATCAGATGGATGGAGGATGTGGGCTAAGTCCAGTTCAGACACGGTGATGTTAAATAAGGAGATAAAGTCGATAAAGATGCTGCTGGTTTAAAGAGCGAGAGAGGTGTTCCAGGTCGGCTTCACATAACGGAAAACACCGACATATTATGATCTTATAAAACTGTTTCTGCCAACATTAGCGGGTTAGGGTTAGTTAGCCGCTCAGTTAAAAGCCCAACGAGGTGTCCATTATCAGGAATTAAAGACTTGGAGTCCATTAATTCCTGATAATGGACACCTCATCATTGAGGTTGATTGATTTATAGTGTTTATATCATGGTCGTTTTCCAAAGAAAAGAAACAATAAGATCAATATTTTATACATTTTTAGAATAACTCTGTTTCACTGATAACAGCTGAGGTCCTTCCTAATACCTGGAGAAATAATTGCCATCCCATAATGTTCTAATGTAATGGAAACGTTGTTCACTGCTCCAGTAAAACATACAAACCATAGATATGACTTGGCTCAGAGAGAGCTAACACTACGCTACGAGACAGGGAGCTAACGTAATGCTACGAGCTAGGAATCAGGAGTTAACGAGACCCCCAGCTGCCAATCAGAATCGAGTATTCACCGTGGTATAAGAGAAAGATAACCAGCAGGTTAGCAAGAGGAAACAGTTGTTATTGTTCTTCTGTTTGCCAGCTCTAATGGTTCTAATGAGGCCAGGAAGTTTTAACGCTCTGCAAACTGCAAACTGCAAACACGGTCGACCTCAGACTGAGAGACTGTATCTGTGTGGGTTTCACATGAAAACATCCAGGAGTGTCACGTTGCAGTAGGGTTTTCCTGCTTCATCGTGGTGTCTGATCACCTTGGCAGGTATGAATAGGGGAACCAAGATGCAGCCAAACCCGCCACAAAGCCGGTCGAAGGCTGACTCAGGGAGTTTACACTGTGGGAGTAACCCGGCTTACTGAAGATTAAAGGTCAGGAAGCAACGGGCTGAGAAAAGCATCAGATCACTCACAATCCCATCAGCTGTACTCTAATTTTAGCGTCATGTATTTATGTTTAAACATCTGTGAACGCAGCCAGGACTTTATATTTATCTATCAGGGTTTGATGATGAAAGCTAAAATTATTGTTTTTGTCTCTGGAGTCTGGTGGAGAGTGAATAAAGGTTTCAGTTTTTTTAGGATTAGCTGCTACCGGTTTTATAAATGGAGTCTGGTCTGTCCATTGTTTTGGTCCTCTAGTGCCATTGAACGATTAATTGGGGAGAGCCCAGTCGGGGGGGGGGTAGAAATATACTCAAGCAGACGTGAACATGTGAGTAACATGTATCTTCTTCATGTCAGCAGCAGAGCCTCTTTATAACCTCAGGGGCCCATTAACATCAAAGCTGTTGCCAATACAGACCGCCGTGATCAATACCGTAAATGAAAGGCAGCAGCTCCCAGAAGGCCAGCAGAGCAAGAGAGTACAGTCCAACAATTTATCTTCACGTTTCCAGGTCCTTACTTCAGTATTCCAGATACTATGTTTCTTTGTCTCACAGATAGAAGATTTTGCATTAAAAACATGTGAGGAGTTAAAATATTATTGTGGTGTTTATGACCTTGAATCCATGTAACTACACACCGACACACACATATACACTGTATCTTTATGGATGATATTGATCAGTATACACTGTATCTTTATGGATGATATTGATCCTGTATTGACAGTCAGACTGTGGACATATGACGGCCTTTAGCTCGTGTTTCTAGAGTTACGTGTTGTTACGAACACGTAACTCTTTTAGTTGGATTCAAACTGCTAATATGGATCAGTGTTAGTGTTTTAGCTAACTGCTAAAGTCTGATAAGGTTGCCTGACATTGACTGTTGGTAGTTATTAGTTTAATAGATTAGATTAATGCCAGTCGCCATGACCATTATAACACAAACTCAAGCAGCTGATCTAATTAGTCACTGCAGAGGTGATCACGATCACGGTAGATGTCAGCCTTTATAATGCAACACATTCCCAGCTGTAGACGTCCTGATCCTGATCAGAGTCTGGGTCAAACACAGGGGGCGTGGTGAGTAATGACCCAGTCAGATGTAACGTGCTCAGGGATGTTACAGGGACGTTAATCAGGTCATACTGGTGCTGTGTACGGCCTTTAATTCATCTTACACTCACAGATACTGTCTCTCTCTTTGTGTTCAGATTTGTGCCTCTAAGTGTGGCACATGACTCTTCGTTATGACACACTTCTGTGGCTTTAATCCTGTGTCATTTAATCCTACTCTTTCTGAGAACCGCCTACGTGTACATAGTGGTTGGTTTTTTACTTAAGATCAGTGTATAAATACCTAAAATGCGTTACAGCATAAAATCATGCTAAAAGCAGCTGTAAGCGCTTAAGAGCCGCCCTCTTTGTGGAGTTCTCTCTCCTGATTGGAATAAGTGGGAAACCAGGAAGTGTATTCGGTCTTCACTGCAGAAAGGGAGGGACACTCTCTGACCAGTACTGGGTTGATTTCCTCTGTATTTTTATAAAACATTAAACATTAATCAAACTACAGATATGGGATCCTGTGAATTTACAATGTCGAACGCAAAATAACAAAAAACAATCTGTAAATTTGCTGTTTATTTAATAGATTACGGTTAAGATTAAGATTAACTGTTAAATTCAACTTTAATACTGTTAATCCATTTTTAAAATTATGTAAAATTAGTGACTATTAACAGTAACATGGATTTGATTGTTAATTGACAGATATCTTGTATAATTATGAAAGTTTTCACAACAGAAACATTGAATAAATGTTGTTTATCAGTGTATAAGCATTGGTAAACTGTCCAAATACAGTTTTTAATCAGTGAAAACAATTACTGTAACTTCACAGATAATGACTTTTATTACACCTAACTTTTAAAATTCAGATAAAAATCTGAAAATCAAATAATAACAGCACTCTTCTGTAAATTTAAGCCTGATTATTTGTATTATAGCAGAGTTGCATTGGTTTTACAGTGTAAATATCTTTACATTAAAAACACAAATAATTATAAATTACTGTATTCTTACGAGTCAGTTATTTTATTGTATTTTTTTGGCGCCAAAGCTTGTTTTTACAGTGCACTTCACACATCACACACAGGCCGATGGCGCTCACCGACAGCAGGCGTCCACATGTGGTGGCGAAGGAGTCATCGCAAGAGGCGCAGTGAAGTAACCCTCGAATCGCTAGACGGGACTCTGCCACCGGGGAGTCTCTCAGGAACAGATCCAGGGTTCGAGGAGGACGTTGGGGGATGATGCAGACGAAGCGAGGTGGGTGGAGGAAGGTAGGGAGAGGGTTTAACATAGAGAGACTATGTGGGAGACATGGTGGAGGGAGAGAGACTGAGGATGCTTCCAGGTTGGCAAGAAAAACAAAACCGTGTCCTTGAGATCAAACCAAGTAACAGAAGAAAACAGCGAATGTGAGAGCAGCAGAAGGTAGAGTTGAATGAAGGAAGGAGCAACAGGTGAGGAGGAGGAGGAAGAGGAGGAGTATAATCCCTCTCCAGTGGAGTAATCCTGACTGACAGGCTGCATGAAAGGACAGGAGAGACGTTTCCTAAGGTCACCGACAGATTTAAAGGTCCAGAGTGAAACACTGAGGAGGATCTACTGTCAGAACTATAATATTTATATAGTTTCCATTAGTTTGTAATCACCTGAATGTAGGAATAAAAAGTTTTTGTTACTATTGAATGAGATGTTTTTATCTACGGAGGGAGATAAAAACCGGAGGGAGATAAAAACCGCCATGTTTCTACAGTACAAACCAAACACTGACTCTAGACGGAGCAGGTCGTGTTTTTCGTGGCCAAGGTGAAGCGAGTGAGCAAATCTGAAACTCCGCCACTAGATGGCACTAAACCCACACCACAGTGGAGCTGCAGCAAATACCAAAACCTCAAACAGTGACTTTAAAACTAGACAAATATTCCACAGCATCGAGAGGAGATACAAGTAAAAGTGACATTAAAACATCTAAAGATTTTACCCGTGTACCGAAATATCTCTATAATATAAAATACATACAGAAATATTTCTGTAACACAACGTCCTCTGATTACAGCAGTACCTGAATCTCAGACTCTCTCCGTCCTGTAAAAGAGTGGCTCTCCGCTAACGTCAGAGGAAATTGTTAAGAAATATAATAAGATTAATTAAATTGGACACGAGATGAGAGGACACGTCTGATTCAGCTCAACACGTGATCCAATCTCTCGTTCACTTCCTGGTTATAAATCTGAGCGACAAGTCGAGATGTCTGCAGAGATTAATAAACAAAAGCTCTGACTCATCCTGTGGCCTGAATATCAAATTCATGGCATGAATACTGTATATAAACTATAAATACTATATAAATACAGCATTAATACTGTATATAAACTATAAAAACAGCATAAATACAGTAAAGAAATACATTTATATACTGTATTTTGAAAATATACTGTATAAATAATACAGTTTATGTTCTGTATTTATATAGTATACAAATGTATATATACAGTATTTATACTGATTATATAGAGTATAAACCCAGTACATATATACAGTATAAATATAGTATGAATACAGTATAAATATAGCATAAATACAGTATAAATACAGCCTATTAATACAGTATAATAGACAGTATAAATATAGTATACAGTATAAATAATGGATGAGTGAGCCGTGTTGTCCTGGGGGAAACCTACTCACTTAGATGTCACAGTGTCTGTTTCTGCTGAATCTCAGCAGGATGAAGAAAATGAGTTTGCAGGATTCATTGTGTGGAAGTATGAATGAGAGAGGAGGAGGTAGCGGAGGCCCACAGTGACTGACTGTGGAGGGAGCTCGTACTCTGAGGGAGTGGCCTGCAATTACAGGAACTGAGTCTGACAGGGGTCCGATGAGATAAAGAGGGTCAGCGTGGTGGAGCAGATCCATCCTGCAGGGCCCTCGTGTACAGTGACTGAGTGTGTCTCCACCTGTACGGGTTATATTTCAGCCTTTATGGAGGTTTTACTCGCTCTGTGTGAACGACGTGAAACCCGAACAGGGAGTCAGAGCTACAGGTCATTATTCCACCGATCAGACGGAGGTTATCGGACTCACTGTGATTTGTTATCAGGGCCATATTGATGAGGTGGGGAGGGGGGGCTGTAATGGCTATTGAGGATGTGTCACTAACTGAGTTCCATCTGTGCAGAGCGGCTGACTCATGTGCTTCAAGTCCAATAGTAAACCTGTTTACCTACGCAAGACAAATAGCTGCGAGGTTCGATGGGAGCTATCTATCTTTCTTTGTGTGTGTGTGTGTGTTTGTGTTTGCATTCACTCACTCAGCTGTTAAACAGTTTCAGGCTGTTGGTTCATCAATATTGTGATATTGTTCTTGTAAAAATGTCTGAGAATGCTTTTATAATGTGTTGTTATCTCACTACGGCTGGAAAACCAGATATCTGCGATCAGTGTTGTATTTTTGTGCTTTTTTAAAATCCAGGTGGAATGCAAAATTACTTTAATCCCTTTAAGATCGTTAAGATTAAGATTAGTTATATTGTTCCCATATTTAACAATGTATGCTAAAAACATTCACAAAAACTCAATTTCTTTGTATTTTTATAGCAGAATCCAATCATTGTGTCTTATGTGTCTTAAAACTAAATGTGACACGTGCTTACTTCAGCATGAACTAACTGATTTCAACCTGACATTCACCCGTCAATCAATCTGCAACTTTTAGCCACACAGAGCGAAGATTCATTATGTATTATATATTCATAATGTAGCTGCTGTTAGCGTTAGCAACTGAACGGGGCTCAGCAGCTTCCCAGTGAACACAACCTCCGAGACAGACAGAGGACAGTTTGACGACAGCGGTACCGAGGTGATTTATGGAGTTTCCTGATGGACTTGTTGCTAAAAGAAGCTAACTGTCGCCAACAGTAAAGTTAGCTGCCGATTTCCAATGTAACCCATTTTTAGTTGAAATAAGAATAAATTATTATTTGGAACAGGAATCACTTTTTATTCTAAATGATTATCAAGTTTTAGCAAGTTCTGATCGATAGAATTCAGGAGAATGTTGAAATCATTTTTCTCTCCTGACTGGGAAATAGTTTTTCCATGTTTTCCATGTTTTCCAGGTTTTCCAGGCCACCTGTCTACGCTGCCTCCAGCTGAAACCTGAGCTGCTGTTATGTAGTTTATGTGCATTCTTCAGTCTCCAGTTACCCCAGTAAGTCCAATAAAACAAGTTATTATATTGAACTTGAATCCAGTTCCAGACTTTGTGGAAGAAAAAATCATTAAAACTTATTTTTTTATTACATTTTTTTTATTATTTATTTATTTTATTTATTTATTTTGGAGTATATTAATTTAAACAGTTTAAGATCAAACAGTTTGCGCTGAACTAACTCATCAGATTTTACAGTGCACACTACAGTCACCAGATTATGTAACTCAGTTAAATGTAATCCATTACTCCCCGAGCTCTGAATATTACACACTGCAACCAAACTTGCTTTAAAAAAAGTGTCCAAACATCCAATAACCAATAACAGATCATTATTATATTAAAAGGCCAAAACCGCCACATTGAACAGAAGGAGCTCACCGGTTGTTCGTCCAGCGGTGCGGCCGCTTCTGCGGCAGCTGTTGCCGCTTCGCCTCCACTGCCGCTGCCGCTGCCGCCGCCCGGTGCCTCGGCCAGCCTCTCCAAGCACGCCGACCCGAGAGAGGAGCTCTTGTGGTGGGACTGCACCAGCTGAGCCACCGTGGGCTTCATGGGGCTTGTGGACTGCGGTTGCTTGGAGGAGGAAGAGCACGGCGGTGGCGGCAGCTTCTCACGGCCGACGCTCGCCGCCGCTTTGCCGCAGAGCTGAGCCTCCTCCGCCGGAGAGGAGAAGAGCAGGTCGGGCTGAGAGGAGGAGATCACCCGGTCCAGGACGACGTTTTCCTTCCTCTTCATCTTCTTGAACATCCAGCCGCCGCGCTCCTTCTTCTCCTCCGGCTCCCTGGAGCCCAGCTTGGGGCTGAGCAGCGGCTTGGCTCGGGCTTGGAACTGTTTCCACATCGTGTTCTGTTGGGTCGAGCTGCTCTCATTCTGGTCCGCTTCCCTGCGCTCCATCCCCGTCTCCTCCCGGAGCTCCGACAGCCTGTCAGCACCGACAGGACGCTCTCTGCTCCGCAATGACCCTTTTCAGCTCCCTTACTCCGAGAAAAACTCACGACAAACAGCAGCAGAACATCTGTTTGTGTGTCCGCTGCTGGGAGCCTGGAGGCGGGCTGGTCCGGGTCGTCCTGCCCCCTTTGGAGGTCTTTACAACCAGCAGGGCCCGCCGCAG
>JAGRRF010011243.1:1533380-1546919 GCA_019097615.1 Morone chrysops
CCATGAACACTGAAGGAATCCTAACCGGGAGAAGCTGACTGCAATGACGCCAATGGTGGTGACTTTAGTTATTTTATATTTCTTATATTGTTTTGCAGTTTATGTACAAGAAATCAACTCTTCAGTGAACTAAACTCAAATGACCTTAGCTCCAATATGTGGATTTCTGAAGTAGATTTCTTGTACTTTTTTTGTAATTCTTTGGATTATATTTGCAGTATCTTGATTAAAAGCTGCACTATAACAGAACAGTAATGAAATTAATCAATCTGATCTTCATAAACAGTTTTCTGGCTCTGTTTTCTGGCTCTGGAGTGTGTGAAGCTGACTGACAGCTGCAGGGCCACTCGCTGACGTGTCGGCGGCTGGTGGGAGGGCTGAGATGCAGCAGCGTTAGGATGTCCTGTCTCTTATCACTTCCCTGCGACTCCATTGTTCTCCGAGCCACCGGGAATATTCTCCACCTCCTTTTCCACATCAGCTGTTTTTATTATCCACAATGAAATGTCACCTGCTGTAGGCTTTCTGGCGCTCAGAAAGGTGCGAGGCCTTGGCATTTTGTTGAGTTGTGCGTTTGTCCGGTACCAATATTTGGCACGTGGGCCGGCAGTTTGGTTCAAAGATGCCTTTAATGTTGGTCTTAAGTGTTGGTAATATAATGAGTGTGTGTGTGACCTTGTTGATCTGAATTGTCCTGTGCAGCAGAAGAACAGGAGGATTGTGCAGAGCAGCAACAGTGACTCACTCTTTCTTTTACCACAGATGTGTGCACTCACGTTGCTCAAATGTTGTTTGAAGTGAAATTAATAAACTTAAAAAGATGCTCGTTGTGTCACAGCTGAATCTCAGTTTTGGAAAAGGACAAAACTCTAGCAACTCTGGATCCTTCAAGATTTACAATATTAATTAATTAAACATTATATTCTCTATGTTGTCTCTCTCCCTCTGCCTGTGTTGTATCGCAGCCTCTCTGTGGTTTGTTTCCATAGAAACTGAAACTGCTGTTTTTATCATCTACGTCGGTGAATTAAGGATTTATTTCATCCAAACTAGAGTTGAAACACTAACAGAGATGGTTTTAATGAGTTTTATTCTGTTTCTGTCTGATTGTTTTGGTCTGAGATGCTGGTGCTCTAGTGCGACATCCAGTGGTGGATTTTCTATATTTAACCTTTAAGGGAGCACTTTTCTATTATTGAGTAAACTGACTACATTTTATGGATATTTCATATTATATTTACTGCTTTTTATACAATTTTCTGTCTGTATTATGTATTTTTGTCATACTATTCCAAACTAATAAATGAATTATGGAGTGGTAGGTGTGGCCCAGGTTTGTTTGTTTGTTTCCGTGTGTGGTTGCTTGATTTGTGTGTTGTTGTTTTTTTTAAATGTACCACATTAATGTGTGATTAAACACCTTTATTAGTATGTTTATGTTCCTGTACAGTTGCTTTTAACTGATGAGTTGTTTCTTTCTTACTGTGTGTGTTTGTCACTGCTCCGGGTTGAGCAGGATCGAAGCCTCACGGTGACTTCTTTATGAAAATACTTGTTTTTTTATTCTTCTATGGCACATCATAAAGAGTTGTGTATATCCCTGCAAAGATGTTTCATTGTTCTATCAGCAAACTGTGTTCAGGTCTTTACTGTGTCCTTATCCTGTGAGATTGAGTTTATATCGTTAATAATAATCTAAACTTTAAAAAATAACAAGAACAAGTTAACCAATACAGCTACATTTGGATGAAAATGTAGTGATTCATTCAGAGTAGAATATAAAATGACTAACTGAGCAGCACCGTGTATCACACACAGTGTAAGTAGCTGCACTCAGAGAGCTTTATTGCTTTAACAAGCCGTTGACTCAGACTGCAGGAAATCCCAACACTAGAAAGTCATTAAGCTGCCCTGATAAGAGAGAGAAGCCCTGTGTTATCGAGCCTTTAATGCCCACTGTGCCTCCTCTTCCTCCTCTGACTAATCTCCACCTGTTAGAACAAACAGAGGATGTGACACATTCATGCAGCTCAGAGTCGCAGTGGTCCTGTTGGATCCACTTTCATTATGAGCTACTGATTAGGGTCATTTTTGATTAGTCAGTCAAGTATTTTTCAGATGTAATGGATCGTACTGCGAGCAGGATCGTGTCCAGATTGGGGTGACATCAAGTATGTGTCTCAGCTTTCCAATCATTACCAATTTAAACATTGTTTATGGATCCCAGTCTGCACAAAAACCACATTGGATTAGCATAAACTGTCGACCTGTTCGTACCAATCGTTGCCATTACTTATGATGGACAGAGCCTTAAACCTGCATTCTCTCTAATGGCCAGCAGGGGGTGGCTCCATTACCATTCAGTCTTATGGAGAAATGATTCGACTTCTCAGTGGATTGATGAGCTCAGTCTTTCGTTTCCTGATGAGTTTCTGGTCTCAGTCTCTAGTTTCAGTCTTCTTCCATACAGCATGATGTTCATTTAGTAACTGATGGTCCCATTTAGAGTAAAACAGACCATAAAGTAGGGGATGCTTTTAGGGCGGAGCTACCTTGTGATTGACAGCTCATTCTCAGTGAGTCCGTCCAGCTCAACCACCAAACTCAGATCAAACTGTCAAACAGTGCTGATCAGATATGGATCCAGATTCTGTTGTTGACTATTTCTCTCCTCAAATCTGTTCACAAACACATTTTACTGTTTATCTGGAATACCAGATCCTGTGTGAGCAGGAGAGCCGCCATTGTTTCCAAACCAGGAGCAGCCAATGAAAGCAGCTCAACTCGCTTTACGTGACCTCTGCTGGCTCTGATAAACTGTCATGGTAACGACCAAAACGCTGACCTCAAGGCTTCAAAACAAGAATCCACAAACCGTTGCGATAGGTTCCCACTTTGTACCCATAGAAACTATTTTAATTCAGATATATTTTGGTCAGAGGTCAATAGAGCTCTTTGAAAATGAATATGCCAGTTTTTCCATCTCCACATTTTGCCTCAGTATGGAACATTATTACCCCCCCCCCTTCCCAACATGCTTGCAGAACATGGTTGGTACCAATGGATGCATTGGATCATCTAGTTTCATATGATACCAACATCTTCACTCTAGCTTTAAACAGAGGAAGGATAATGTGGTGGCGGATCAGAATTGGTAACTAGTTAAAAAAGGCGATTGCTAACAAACAAAAGGTTAAAGGGTCCCGGTAGCGGCCCAGAATGCTTTGCTTCTGGTGCGTCCCTCATCACAGTGTAGAGGACGTGTTTGTGGGGTCTGTACTCATCTCTGCTCTGAGTTCACTTAAAGTACAAAAACAAAAAAGAGAGTTGAGGGAATTTTTCAACAACACAGCGGAGCACAATGGAGCGTTTGAACATGGCCGCCTTGTCCTGAGTGCGGAGTGCAGCCTGTGTGCGCTGGTGAGCACGAAACGGGTCAGAACATCAGTCAGAGAGAAATCTGTCTCACAGTTTCAGAAGCATTCAGCTCTTTGTCCATCAGTTAAACACATATAGTGAGTTAAAGCTCTAATATGGAACATCTCTGCATCAAACAGTGAATAAAGTCTGAGTCCTGTTGTTGTGGTTGTCTGCCAGAAGCTGTCACACATTGACTTTTTATCCAGTCTGAAGCCACATGTTTACCATCCACTGTTTAGATCTTGGTGCTTTTTAACTCTAGATTTGAACCGGATGAAGGATTTTAAGTAACATCTTCTAATTCTGCAACGTTACAAAAACAAATACCCCAAAAAATTATTTTAACAGCGTTTTTATGCGAATAAACTTCCCAGAAAAGATTATTTCCACACGTGTGTTCTTGCTTTCTCTGTAAGATCATTCATGGTTTCCTTGGATGGATAAAATCACGATTGGAAAACTGGGAGACTCGCTACGGCCGGATCTGAACCTGGGGGTTGGGCCCCCCACAGGCTTCACGGAGGGGTCACAAGGCTATCTTGATTTTCAGGTGTGAAAGAAAATATTAAGAATGTATTAAAATAATAAGAATGTATTACTCATTACTCATTTAAACAGTAATATGATTACCTTACATATACCTCCCTGCCAACAGTAATTAGTTACTAGTTATATTACATTTCTGCTACTCCAACAAAAAGAGTAACTGTGTCCTTTCAGACTGACGATAATTAAAATCCAGTTTTACTTATCAAATCAAATCAAAGTAATGTGAATGTTTCCATCTTCCATCCATTACAGTTACTAGAAAGTAATATTATTACTAGTGATGAGTCACAGGTTATAGCATCCGGGAGAAGAAAACACTGAGTCATTCAAACAGAAACATATTCAGTTTGTAAGACTGCAATATAAAGAGGAAATAATCTGCTGTCAGTCTGATTCTTCAGATCCACTGAACTCTGAGTTTACTCTGAAGGACCCCCCCTGCGGCCCCCCCTGCAGCCCCCCCTGCAGCCGCTGATTGGCTCACACTGGTTGGGGGTGCAGTCTGCGCGCTGGTGCCATAAATGAGCCTCCTCGGAGCGCACGCACTCAGTGAGCTGGATGCTGAGCACGCGCACTGACCGCTGATTGGACGCACAGACTCGCAGACTGCACCCTCCCTCTCTCTGTCTCTCTGTCTCTCTCTCTCTCACACACACACACACACACACACGGACTACCGGAGCCCCCCAACCACGGCGCAATGCTCGCTGCCTGTCTGGAGTTCCTCGGTTTGGCGCTGTGCGTCACGGGCTCGCTGCTGGTGATGGTCGCGTGCGGGCTGCCCACGTGGAAGGTGACCGCGTTCATCGACTCCAACATCGTGGTGGCGCAGACCATGTGGGACGGCCTGTGGATGTCCTGCGTGGTGCAGAGCACAGGCCAGATGCAGTGCAAGGTCCACGACTCGGTTCTGGCGCTGTCGGGGGACCTGCAGACGGCGCGCGCCCTCACGGTCATCTCCGCCGTGCTCGGGGTGGTCGCGCTCACGGTGACGGTGGCCGGGGCGCAGTGCACCAACTGCATCAAGGATGAGGCGGTGAAGGCGAGGGTGGTGAACGCCGGGGGGGTGATCTACATCGTCAGCGGGCTCTTCGTGCTGGTCCCGCTCTGCTGGATGGCCAACAACATCATAGTGGACTTCCACGACCCGCAGGTGCCGTCGCCCAAGAAGCGGGAGATCGGGGCGGCGATCTACATCGGCTGGGCCGCCACCGCGCTGCTGCTGCTGGGGGGGACCCTGCTGTGCTGCTCCTTGTCACAGGGGGTCCGGGGAAACTACCCCATCAAATACGTCCCCACCAAGAGCATCACGGCCAACGGAGAGTTCGACAAGAAGCTTTATGTGTAAACGGAGACTCTGAGGAGGGACTGAGGTCCGGATGATCCGGTGGAGAGGATGCTGGGTGCCAAAGGATGCTGCTGGAGCTCCGACTCACTGTGGACTCAGAGTGGGTTCAATGTGGACTCAATGTGGACTCACTGTGGACTCACTGTGGGTTTAATGTGGACTCACTGTGGGTTTAATGTGGACTCACTGTGGACTCACTGTGGGTTCAATGTGGACTCACTGTGGACTCACTGTGGGTTCAATGTGGACTCACTGTGGGTTCAATGTGGACTCACTGTGGACTCACTGTGGGTTCAATGTGGACTCACTGTGGACTCACTGTGGGTTCAATGTGGACTCACTGTGGGTTCAATGTGGACTCACTGTGGACTCACTGTGGGTTCAAGTAACAAACTCAATTCAGTTCAAAAATATTCTTGATGAAGCAGCTTTTATTCTGTTTTCAGTGTCACTTAAAGTTACTGAAGCTTCTCGATCAAGAATCTTTTTAAATTGACAAAAACTGAGTTTGTTTTTATTTGTGCTCCAAACTGTGTGTTGTCTCCTCCAGTGAAGTTTCAGGAGGTTTTGTTAAGCAGCTTTTATTAGTAATTTTAAGTGACACTAACTAAACATTCCTGATTAAGTAACTTTTACTGGGTATTTTGTTTTCACTCTACAAATATAAAGTGTCACTTAAACTACAAAAAGCTGCTTCGAAGTTAAATGAACTCAACTAGTTTTACAGTGTGCTGATTAAAAAGGTTTTATAGATAAACACTTGTTTAGAGGCTGAACTTTGCTACCAGAGTGTTTTTGAAGCTGTTGTCCTCTGAAGAGCTGCAGAGCTTCAGTGTAAATATGTTGTTTTTCTCCCTGTTGTTCTGCTCGTGAGTTCGATTCCCTCAGTGAACCCGCAGGTGGTTCAGTATGCAATTTGCATCTGCAGCTGCAGCGTTTTTTTACTTCCTGTTGTTGTTGTTTTTCTAGTCTTTTCTAATAATATACATACTTTTCTAATAAAGAAAAAAAAAAGAAACATTTAACTGTCTGTCCTCATTTAAAGTTACTAAAGCTACTTGATCAAGAATGTTTTTTAACTGACAAAATTGAGTTTGTTTTCCTTAAAATGTTTGATTTAAATCAGTTTTTTGAGTTAAATTAACTCAAATCAACCCAAAAAACTTGTATTTATGCAAACTATTAGGCAGTAATTAAAATACCTTTATTGTAGAGGAACAGCTAATTCCCTGAACTCAATGTAGTTGTCATTGATCAAGTTTTTAGAGTCAGAATCTCAGAGGTGGGAAGTATTTCCAAGTTTCTGAATAGTCCCTTTTTCACAGCAGCCATTCTGACATGAAATAGTCGGGTAAACACAGGCGTTACTTGACTATTTAACGTCAGAATGGCTGCTGTGAGAAAGGTATATTGAGTACAGCTTTCCTCTTCCAGTAACATTAACTTGGCCACAACACTGGATGAAAATACAATAACAACTAGTCAGGAAAACTAATTATTTCCAGGATATTTGGTCATTTTAATCAACTTCCAGGTTTTCCAGGACACGTATGTACACATACATCAGGATATGTCGTGTGCACGTGCAGTTGTTTGTTTTTGAAATGAAGGCAACAAACAGGAGCCAGAAAATGACGTCAAAATAATCAAGACGCTGTCGCACACACCCTGACGGGGCAGTAAACGGCTGGTGTCTGAACAATGCTCCCCGCAGACATCAGCACAATCAGCAGGGAGCAACTGCAGCGTCAGGAAGCCCAGACCTGGACCAGCGGGGCAATCAGTGCCCTCACGTGGATCAACAAGGCCGGAGAGCGTGCTCAGAGGCACACACCGACACAGAGGACGGAGAGGAACAGCCGGAGCTCGCCAACGCTGGTTAACGTCCCTGCGTTTCCATGGCAACACATTCAAAATGAAACAGGAACAGAAACAGGGTCAGGGAACAGAGAACAGAGGGCCCCATACACACACATCTCTCATGTTCTCTTACCCAAGTAATACCCCCTCAAACACTAGAGCAGGGAAGGGGTGCAAACACTCGGGGACGTGGGTAATAACTGGAGACAAACACAAGAAGAGAGTAAAGATAGAAAACATCTGGACAAAATGAATGAAAACTGCTCAACACAGAATAATCAGATATTAATATATTGATGATATACATGGTGGGAAATTAATATTTAAGTTCTGTATCTAGAGGAGGATCTTCAGCAGTGAACTCGACGTATTATATCTTAAAAATTAGAGAAAATGTGTTTGTTTGTCTCCTCCTGAGGCCGAGAACTTCCTTACATAAATGTCTAATTTAGTGAAATAAGATTTGGTTTAACGGATTGTTTTTCCATGTTGAAATAAAATCCATAATTCCTCTGTGGCAGGTTGTGTTTTATTATCATCATCACAATAAATTACATTCAAATATGTACAAGTTATTGAGGCACAAGAGGGTCAGTGAGCTCAAGCACATTAACGCAGACACACCGTTATTTCCTGACTGTCTTTAAACGTCACACATGCTTCATCATCCCGGTACAACCTCTCAGTGTCACACTGAGTGAAGCTGCAGTAAACAACTGAGCACATCCAGAACACAATGCCCGTGATCAGTGGAGTCTGTGTGAAGGCACGTCGTCGCCCTCTGCTGGTTCAACCTCTCATCAGAGGCACAACACTGCGATTACTCATGAAGTCCTAAAGGGTCAGTTCACCCAAAAACACAGAACTTAAGAATGGAAATTTAATCTCGATTTAAGATCGATTTACCATATTCTGATTATTATCTATAAACATCTGCAGATAAACTGATTCTGAGCTGCTGGTTATGTTGTTAGTTTATGATCAGACAGAAAATAAAGTTGTTCAGAAGAGCAGAGATTCGACCCGGGATTGTATGAACCCAGAAAACATCAACCCAGGAAGTATATTAGTTACCACGGAGCCTATTTTATATTTTGGCAGATTAGTTCCATAAACAGTCCCTAAAGGAAGCAGCGAACAGATTTCACCAATCACAGCAGTCCCTCTGGTAAAACGTTGAGCCATACGTCACCAAACTCACCTCCTTGTTTCAGTTGTGAAGATGCAACATTTACCAAGAAGAATAACTGCTAAAGTTCCCCGATGTTCTCCATAAAAGTGGAATAAACTGGTTTTGTTGTGGTGGAACAATTTTCACTTTCCTGTAATTTCGGAGCCGAAATGAAAAAACAAACTGCATCGCAACATGAAAAAGTTTGGTTTAAACGGTGATCTGACTCTATGAAGTGTTTTATTATCATCTGTTATCATTTGCAATTTAGTTTGAAAATCTACTGTGAAATCAGATGAACCTTCAGGACTGATTAAAGAGTGCTGGATGATCCATCAGCACACAGTTTGCAGTGCAGCTGCTGATGACAACTCTCACTGCATCACTTTGATACTGAAGAAAAGTTAAGAACATGATGATTCTGCAGCTGTAAGAAGGATCTTTTTTTTCTATGATTTCGATGCTGAATTCTGGACGTTTGTTCACTGAATGTAAATAACTTCATTAATCCGAGACAAAGATCATTCAGGTAGATAAACTGTGGTCACGGTAAGGTGAGGGTCAGCCAGCTAAAACAAATGTGTTGAAGACAGACTACATTAACTACACTGTTAACTACACTTTTTACATGGGCTTTTTAAGGTCTTTGAGCACCAAGAAAGAAATTCCTTTGACAGGGAAGGACACATGAAACCAGAACTATCGGTGTGGCTCGACACCACCAGGAGAGAATATGGCCTTTTTTATTTTTTATTTAGGTGAACTGAACCTTTAAACTGGCAACGCACTCATATCCTCTTAAGGCAGCGGAGAAGAGTTTGAGGTTATTTCGCTTTCTGTATAATAAATTAAATCCTGAATTCCCTTGAGACAGCAGATAATAGAGGTATAATGGACACGTACAATCGTCTGAATTTCTAATGAGCTTCTGTATTGTCTCTGATATAAAAATCCACAGCTCATATTAAAGTTGATCTTCTCTTTAAGGATGAGCTGATGTCTCTGGGTTACTGTATGTCCGTACTGTACCGAAGGCACTGACAGCAGCGCGTCTACGACTGGTATTCCTTCAGTAACTGGCCGGCAATGACCAGCCTCTGGATCTCGCTGGTGCCCTCGTAGATCTCCGTGATGCGAGCGTCGCGGTAGTGCCTCTCTGCGGGCATGTCCGACACGTAACCCATCCCCCCCAGAACCTGGATGGCCTGATTTAAAAGAACAAAATAAAGGAAAATGAAATGGTTGTCTCTCTTCTCTGGATCCTTACATTCGTTGTTGGTTTCTTACCTGATGGGAGCAGAACGTGGCGGCTTCAGACGCCGCTAGTTTGGCCATGGCGGCTTCCTGCAGGAAAACAGAGGCGGGTTAATGCGCGTCACTCTGCAAAAACTCGTTAAGATGAGAGGCGACTGCGTACCTTGGTGAAGGGTTTCTTTGCATCTCGAAGGAGCGACGCCTTCCACGTGAGCAGACGAGCGCTCTCTATCGCCACAGCCATGTCTGCCAGTTTGAACTAAAGGATGTGAGAAATACACGATTTAAGTAACCAACGGGTCAGAGAACCTCATCAGCCTTTATCAGTGAGCTAGTGTTTCTATAGTGGAGACCAAACGTTAACAATGATCCATACCAGCAGTTTGAATCCAACTAAAAGCTCCCTGCACCAAACTCCCTTTAAGAAATATCACATTTTAACAATTCCTAACGTGTTTGTAACAACACGTTATTCTAGAAACACGAGCTAAAGGCCGTCATATGTCCACAGTCTGACTGTCAATACAGGATCAATATCATCCATAAAGATACAGTGTATACTGATCAATATCATCCATAAAGATACAGTGTATACTGATCAATATCATCCATAAAGATACAGTGTATACTGATCAATATCATCCATAAAGATAAAATATTCTGAAGTCAGAATCTGAACAGATTTTTTCGCCTGTTACCATGGTAACTACCAGTTTGCTGCTTCCTGTCTGGAGAGAGTTCCCCCCCGTCGTATCCTCAGCTCCTATCTGAGGGCGTTTTGTTGGCGAGTGTAAAACCAGGATGTGTGAACTGTTCCCGGCTGATCAGGGTTTATATAACTGGTTATTATTATTATTATTATTAATCGTTATTAGAAGATGAGTAGTGACAGTGAGGTGATGGCTACAGCTGCATTTCTACTATTGATGAAACAGTGAAAAACATCCCGTCTCTCAGCCGTTCCATGTTCAGCGTTGGTTCTGACTGACTCCTCGGCCGTTTACCTGGATGGCCTGCAGTTTGCCGATAGGGGCTCCAAACGCCGTGCGTTTGTGTGCGTAGTCGGCGGCGCAGTCCAGAGAAGCCTGAGCGATACCGAGAGCCTGAGAAGCGATGCCGATCCGTCCACTGTCCAGAGTTTGCTGTGTGACACAGACAAAGACTCATTACACAGCAGCACCGACACATTCAACCCCAGTGAGGATGAAGTGTCTCAGGTTCATTAAGGTGGTCAGCGTTTAACAGACATCCTGATCTATAAATATTGTTCTGACAGATTTAACAAATACATGTTAGTTTGATACAAACCCCCAAAAAACTCATCATGATTTTAATAGTTTCACAGTGAAATTTCTGTCACAATAATCGCAGTATGATGTTTTATTTATTGATAGAAGATATATAACGACACAAGGTGATTAAAAAAGAATAATCTTTGGGGCTAGAGGGAGTGTGTGTGTATTATATCTATATTAACATCTTCACTGTTTACTGGAACAGACACAGACAGTCTGACTTTATCCTGCAGTTCAAAACCACATTTTAGAGCTAACTGAACAGAAGGTGAAGCTGTAGTTCTCTCTACAACAATGATTGTTAAATAAAGTCCAGGAATTGAACACTGCACCTTCAGGAAACTTTTCACAAAGACAGAACTGCACCTGAGCACCATTATTGCTTTACTGATGTGATCTGTTTAAACAGGACGAAGAGCCAATAAAGTCACGTGATGAGTAAGTCAAGAAGCGTAGTTGATATTCAGGAAACTCTACTCTGGGACGTTTCCGTGTTAAACTGGTTGTGAAAGGTTTACCTGAGTACTGAGGTGTTTTTTTAAATTGGATTCAGCTCTTATTTTGAAATATTAGCGTCTCCACATAATGAACTGCTTTTAATAAAAAGGTACCATTGCGATCTTGAACCCGGCCCCCCGCGGGCCCAGCATGTTGCCCAGCGGCACCCTGCAGTCCTCCAGGATGATGTTGGCGGTGGATGAGGCTCTGATGCCCAACTTATCTTCCTTCTTCCCCAGAGAAAGCCCCGGGTGTGGCATGGGGATCAGGAACGCACTGATTCCCTGCACACGGAAGATAAAAAGAAACAACGATCCCCATTGTTACAGAACAATGAACTCTTTATCTCCGTCATCTGAACGTTAAAAAATGTGCCGCGTCATGCCTTGTGTTTGAGTTTCTTGTCCGTGGTGGCGAACACGACGGTGGCCGAGGCGTCCCAGCTGTTGGTGATCCAGGCTTTGGTTCCGTTCAGGACCCACTCATCGCCCTCCTGACGAGCTGTTGTGGAGGCCGCGCCCGCGTCACTGCCGTTACCTGGGAACCAATCATTCACTCTTTATAAAGGAACCAGTTTCAGTCTGTGGGATCAGGGAAAGGGTTCTTCAAGCCTATCAGATGTTTTCAGTACCAGGGTTCATTCACTCTTCCACTAAGACAGTATGAGGGCCGGTTTGGACCCGGTGCCTAACCTGGAACCAGTTCTTCAGGTTTTAACAACAAGGGAAGCTTGTCCCAGCGAACACGTTGCTGGTCTAAAACCAAGAACTGTCTGGGGTCTGCTGCGGCTGGTTATGCATCTATTAGAGAATCTAGATCTGGTTCTGGGCTGGTGCCGGTTTAGAGTTGGTTCACCTTTTCCCACTAACCAGGAACCAGCTCCGTTCCGGTTCAAGCACCTGGTTCTGAACCAAAGTGGGCGTGTCATGTGGTTCCACTGGGTAACGTTAGCGCTCTACGCCATGGAAGAGCAAACCGGTTCTTAGAAGGTTCTCATGTTAAACCAGTCCAGAACTAGCAGCAGCTCTGGGTTCATGTTGGTGGAAAGAGGGTAAAGGTACAATATTAGCCTACATTTAAAAAGCCCACAAATAGAAAACAGAAAATTTCTGGCTTCATCCATCTGTTCAAATTGGGATTTTTTTATTAAACGCTGCAAATACAGAAACCAGGAGACACTAAAAACTGATGAACTCGACTGGAACTCAACATTATTTCTGCAGATGAGTTTTAAAATGTCAGATCTAATGTTTGTTATCGGTTAATTCATTAATTAAATGTCAGAAAATACAGAAAAATGTCTTCTTAAAACCTTCTACATTGGCTGTTTCTATACAGGTCTACCTGACGTTACCTGGCTCGCTGAGGGCGAAGCAGCCCACCTTCTCTCCGGTGGTGAACGGTGTGATCCACTGCTGTTTCTGTTCTTCGCTACCAAACTTCAATATCGGTCCGATGTAGAGAGACTGGGAACAGAACCACACAGCGGGCGGATGAACTGAGTGTTACACCGTGTTATTCAGAGTATCTACACTGTCAGACTGTACTCACGTTGTTCACAGAGACCACCACCCCGGTGCTGGCGCAGCCTCTGCTGATTTCCTCCATAGCCAGACTGTACGCCAGATAGTCCATCCCCGCTCCTCCCAGCTCCTCTGGCACCTCTATGGCCATCACCCCCATCGCCCCCAACTCCTGGATCTGAACAGTGGACAGAGCAACCGACAGTCATGTGTTTGACACCTTAAACCTGCAAAAACTGATTATTCTGACCACTGGGGGGCGGCGGTTTGATGCTTACTTACACAGAGCAACATAATCATTCATTTAGGGTCGGGTCAGTCCAGTACTCGCTCTGATTTAGGTCTCTACCAACAGAGGGAAATATCTGCTCTGTCTCCAGCTGTGTCTGTTTGCAGCTTATTTACAGTGTCAACAACACTGAGAGTAAAGCTGTCACCTGAGACAACAATGGGCTGAAACTCACTAAAGCTCTGGAAAGAGCTGCAGAATCAACTGATAATTCACTACTGGACCATTTACAGTTTAAGCACTGATGGTTTCATACTAAGGTTTTGGATCTCATATGAATCATAAAGAACCTCTTTGGTTCTGTAAACACTGAACTGACAATCAAACCAGGA
>JAGRRF010011243.1:1568914-1579323 GCA_019097615.1 Morone chrysops
GGTGGAGGAGACTGTTTTTTTTAACCCCCCCTTTTTTTTTTAAACACCCCCGGTTGTTTTATCGATTTGCTCGTCCCAGGGTCGAAAGATGGCGGACCTCGAAGCAGTGCTCGCAGATGTCAGTTATTTGATGGCGATGGAGAAGAGCAAATCCACTCCAGCGGCCCGGGCGAGCAAGAAAATCATCCTGCCCGAGCCCAGGTAACCACATTTCCCATCAGCTTGTGTTTGTCTGCCTGTCTAATGGCTGCATGTGTGCCGTGCAGCCATATAGGGAGCTGGAGGCGTGCTTCCTCTCTAACCTGTGACTTACTGTAAAAAAAACAAACAACAAATCTGCCTGTTGTATGTCTGCACAGCATGCGGCCCCTCTGTGGCCCCTCTGTGGCCCCACGGTGCCACCACAGCGAGCATGTAAGCACTCAGTTGGCGTGATATATTACGCTGCAAGAAGTTAACCCGGCGCAGGGAGTCCGATGCAGCTCACCGAGGGACACGGTAGCAGGTTGTGGTGCAGGATATTTGTCATTTTTCCCAACAATACCGAGCCTTAAAGGCCCCCTTTGTTCCGAGAGACATTCCTCCCGGGCTTGCTGGACTCGCAGGCGGCTCATAGGTGTGTTGTGGCACACGTTTGCCGAGGCTGTTGGCGGTGCGTTCGCCCTGTGAGCCCTTTGATGCAGTTGCACTATACGCAGCCCCTTGATCTGTTGTGCAAGAACCCAGCGTGAGTGGGCCTTCAGAGGAGACTGGAGCTGGAATCTGATTTAAATAATACACCTCCTCCCTCCTCCTCTCCCTTTCCAAACATCTACACATAATTGCACCTCCTTTTGTCCCCCTCTACGCAGCTCGTCAGGGGCCTCGGTGAGTCTCTTCAGGCCAGGTTTTAGTCACACAGCGCGCGACTTGATTGAAGAGGATGTGGTTGAAATTTGGTTATTGAGCTGGTTGCTTTTCATACGAGGTTTGTGAATTTGATGGTGCGTTCGGGGGTTTCAGTCAAATGACAACCATTGTGTGAACAGCGGCTTTGTGTGGAGCGCAGTTGGCACCGCTGTCGGATTGAATTTAGGTTCCTCATGTTTACAGTCGCACACCTTGTGCTTCACATTTGTTGATCACAAACTGAAAACTATTATTACACACACACACACACACACACACACACACACACGCGCGCGCGCTTGTTGAACCTAGTGGCTTTAAAAACAACCGTTATTTACAGCAAGAGGGATTTTCGGAGGTGGTCAGCTGTTCGTTCACCCAACAGACAGAAAGCGTTAAACACTAACGAATATGAAGACTGCTGGTTTTATTCCACCTGAAATGATTTCATTAAAGGATATTTCATAACAGCTGATTAAATATGCTAGCCTAGATCAATTACCATTCATACATTAAATGATTTAAAATCATTGATTGCCTACTATACCTCATTAATCGTCTATCATATAAAGCACCCAGCCCTCTTTAAGAGAACCCACAAGGTCAAACTACGCACTACATAACGCGATTATTTAATACTGTATGTTTGTCTTCCCATTGGAGATCATTTAATAACCCCTGCAGTTTGTTTTAAATGATTTAACTTTATACATTGCTACTGAGCGCGAGTCGATAAATGGGGGTTTCCTTCCTTCAACCAGTCACTGGTTTCAGTTCGCGTCAGTAAGGCATTAATATAAACGTGGGGAAACTTGACGCTAGCTTGAGACCGCCAAATCTTTACAGTGAAAGTTCCTCCAAGTCAAAACGAAATCCACACCAACCCTGACAGTTAGAAAAAGAGGCCAACTGAGCGCTTTGACCAAATTCTCGCGGCGCATATTCGCGGTGGCCGGTTTGTAACTAACTAACCCTGTTACTCTAAAGGAGGACTGTCGTGGTCACCTTAAAGGAACACTAAAATCCTCTGAAAGTTTGCTTTAAGACGTTTGTAGCTTGAAACTACTTTCTTACATTGGTTGCCGGTGACAGAACGACCAACCGAAACTGTGAACGTCGCAGTAGTTCTGCAAATACACGGTGCTAAAGAGTCTATAGACATCTCAAAACATGTTCTTGCAGTGAAAAGTCGGTCTTGAAGCTGACCACAGCTGCCATTGTTCTTTTCTCCCTCAGGCGCAGTAATCTTTAATATCCAGTCCCGTCAGGAGGTTGCGATCGCAACTCTTCACGTCAACTCAACCAATCCCTGTGAATTCGGCACAGTTCTGCAATTTCGTCCAGTCACTGCTAATTTAACCAATAATCGTAGTTCCCTGTGCGTTTCACCAAACTCTGCAGTCCATCAGCTCAAACTACCGATTTTTAATAAACGTTACAGAAATAAATCCGACCGTCTTTACAATTCAACTCTGATCGTCGTATTGTTGCAGAAAAGCTCCCGTGAAATCAGGCAGTTAAGGCCGCAGCAAATCCCCAGAAATATAACTAATAATTGTTTTAACGTCTACAAATGTGGCCGGACCAGGTGTGTGTTTGTTGTTGTTGTTGTTGTTGTTGTTGTTTGGATTGCTAACACTCCTCGCCTCGTTGGACTCCCATTTTGTTGCCACATTCCCAGATCTCATTATTGAAGCACAGTCGTGTTGGTTAATGGAACGATGGCCTCGGCCCAGGTTGTAAAAAAATATATTTCCCTTAGCTGCAGAAGAAATGAGTCGTTATTGCAGTGAGACCGTTTAATGTGCTGGTGGACGGGGACCTGTGATCGGAGGGAAAAGGGATCCGATACTCGGTGTACATGTGATCCAACGTATAATATTTTATAGTCTGTGTGCTAATGATGCCGTTTTATTGTAGTTTCCATCATCGATTGTCTGCTGGGTTATCAATCAGTAATCCCTCAATTAATCAATAGCTTCTAAAATAGCAAATGCACTTGTAACGCTCGGTGAAAGCTGTGAACCGTTGACATGAGCTTCAAGGCATTTGGTTTTTTTCTGGAGGACAAATTGGATCAAACTAAACACGCAGGGCGAAGCAGTGAAGCGTCTCACACCAACAAACGGTGCTTTAGCCCTCAGACGCCTTCCGTATATATGAAGTAGAACAAGATGAGGCAATAATTCTGGGTTTAATTTAAGAATATGTTCCTGTTTGTCATGCGCAATAACAGATATAGCAGCTCTGCAAGCAGCATGACTCAATGAGAATGATCGGTGACGTTAAAAAGCAGCAGAGAAAGCAAGTTAAAGGTTTACGAGCCGACTTCTCTCGTGTGCAAACTCTAGGAAACGCAGAACGTGTCAGGCATTGCTACAGCGTCGCTCATTGACAACAACGGAGCTCTGTGGCGCAGAGGAAGAAGATATAGCAGCTGTTTAAAGCTCATCAAAGATATAATGTGCAACATTTCCATATGCAAATGTCTGAAAACACTCGACGTATGTTGTAGTCTGCTGTTTTGTGTAATTAAGTGATCCCAAATGAGTTTCCTTGTGTCCCTCTGGTTACTGTAACTTCCTGGTATATGTGGGATTAAATGTTATACGTCAGAATGTGGAAGGAAGTCTGCAAACGTGACTAAACCTAACTTCACAAAGTCACCAAACTCCAGCTTTTGTTGTTGTTGTTGTTGTTGTTGTTGTTGTTGTTGTTCTGGTGTGAAAAACCCTCTAGCAGCAGAAAATTACACACTGAACTTTTAAGAATAGATTAAAACGCCTTCAACGTCGGACGATTGTTACAGCTGGAGAGCTGTGGTGCTGCCGGACTCATCAGGGGGCCGACCCGGTCACTGTCAGTCATGTTTGATATTTAAAAGTTAAAGTCTGGATGATTGAGTCGGTGATGTTGCCAAGCATCGGTAAACTGAGGAAGTGCTTTGCTTACCAGTTCCTTTAGAAAGCTGCAATCGCAACAATTCACACAAATTCACCCAATCCCAAACCTTTTCCCCCCAAATCTGACCAACGATCGTAGTTTCCTGTGAGTTTCAGCCGTCATAGCAACAAACTGTTGAGCCATACGTGCCCAAACTACTGGTTGTATTCTCACTGGAAGTTGCCTTTGATTTTTCTTCTGAATTATATAAAATTTTACACTTTCTGTCGCAGTTTCATTGCAAAAAAAAGCCTAAAAACCTTTTTTAAATTGGGCATTTAAGGCCGCTACAATCCCAAAACGCAGTCTTTCCTCGGTCGCATTACCAGCAACTTTTATTAAACCTACAAATCTCTATTAAATTCTGCCGTCGGAAAAATGAAATCGAATCCCATGTGAGGGCTATAATACCTTTTTATTGATTAGTAATCAGTGGTTGTGTACCGGTGTATGCGCTCTCCTCCACATACAGTGTGGAGTTTGTTGGGGACTAAGTTTAGGCCGTGAGAATCGAATCAGGATCATCTTGTTTGACAGTGAGACTGTACGCCATGCTAATTGAGTTCACTGCTCCTCATTAGATGCTCAGTCAAGAATCCAGGTTGCGAAACACTGACGCTGGGAGTTAATCCGAGGATTGGCAACCGAGGTGCTCACAATAATACCAAAGACAACCCCGGGCCATCTGACTGATTAGCGCATTATCAACCAGAAAGCAGGAGATCACACGGAGATGTTTCTGTGTGTGGGGGGAAAAAAACCCAAGCAGTGTGCTTTTTGTGAACGTGGTTTAAGTGATTTCATGTTCGATATGAGCTTTATTATTTATTGCTTGCTGTAATACAGGAGCTGCGGAGATAAAAGCCTCAGCTAATGGATTTGTGAAAACCCCACTGTTGAGTAAATCAGTCCGTACAGCAAGATTCAGTAAAGTGAAAATGTGCTTAAAACATGTCAGTAAGTTCATTATAATGACAACAACGTGTCCAACTGGATGAGATGGGCACATTCTGGTTTGTTCTGTGCAGCTTTATCTCGCACATCGCTATGAGGTGGCTTCAGAGGAACGACTTTAATTTGGAACGGATTGAAAGAGAATAACGTGTCCGGCGCCAGAGAGGAGCCGCTGTGGTCGGTATCTGTGAAACTACTTTCTGAAAATAGCAGAACTCGAGAGACTGTTGAGACACAAAACCGACAAACTTTCATGTATGCACGGTTTAAGCAGTGGCCGTTGTGCATGTGGGAACGGGGCAGTTAAATGTGGCACTTTGGAGATAGCATGGTGCCGCCACATTCTCGGCGGGCCAAGGCTATGTCCTCTGGCAGCGAGGTGAGATTTTGACAGCAACACTGGAGGCGATTGGGGGAGGGCGATTGGACGAGACGTGACGGAGTTGACCAGGAGGTGGAGATGCACGTGAAAACAGACTGAGTAGGTTTTTTGGGGTTGACCACTTCAGTGTCACCTGTCTGTTACCATAAAATCAATCAGCCTGCTGTTACCACGCCACAGTTTGAGTCCTTTTTACACCGTTGTTTCTGACTAACATTGAGACTGCGAGGATGTAGACCGCTATTCGTGGTCCCGTGTGACTTATTTGAACTTTTTCTTGCTTTATTGTGCAAAGTATTTAACGTACAAAATGTACATAACTCAAGTGACATGAGTAACGTACTTCTTTGAACCCAAACTCTGATGTTTTCCCAAGAAACCTATATTTGGTATCTGTCCTATGTTATGTTATCTGTTTGTCTTTAAATATTTAAAGTTAGCACAAGTATTTTGTCTTTTTGCAGTTCAAAAATGGCACCGGTTCAACCGGTTGAAAAACAATCATCTAGTGGTGTAGTTGCTGTTTGGAATCGAGGGCGAGCTGCGAAATGCTCAGGCTCATATTAAACTTACGAAAAACACACCGATTCTTATATTCAGGTGATTATACACCAATGAAAACACATAAATATTATATTTCTGACAATAGATCCTAGTCGATGTTCCACACTGGACCGTTAACGGATTATTATTCGATCTATATAAGAGAAAACTACACAGCCGTTATCACTAAATATTAATTAGTCCGGTTTTGAACACAGATGATTCTTTGAAGTCAAATACTAAAGTTAAAATAAAGATATCATATTAGAGGCACAGTTGCGCTCTGGTAAAACACATTTTGATCTGAGAGATTTATAATTGTAACTTTATTTAGTATAATTGAAAACAAAATGAGTCCAATATTGATTCTCATAACATTTTAATTTCCTCACGTCGCAGTCGTGTCGGTGTCATCGTGCTGTTTATGTCCCCGCGTTGGATGACTCATTAGAAAAGCACCAATGGGCTCATTTGACCTCATCAAGACGATTCCTCCTCACACACTTGAACACGCTCTGTACATACATGCAGTTTACCAAGGAGCCTGCTTGAGTCATGGAGGTTTTCCCATCAGACAGCTGCTGCCTACAGTTACAGCTGGTTTGTCAGTATTTTTAGCGACTTGTTTGTTGTCAAATTTTCCCTTTTTTTTTGCAGAACTTGCTGATTAGAGAATAGCAGTGTCGGCGCTGCAGCTCGTCAGGAGATGGGACGCCACATCAGCTAACCCTGGCACCTTTTTGAGTTCCCCTTTTAATTATATTTGCCTCTTCAGCCTCAAGAGCAGCAGCCTAACGTGTGCAGAGCAGCACATCGGAGGTGTTCAGAGTTTCTGTTGAGGCAGCGAATCAGGACAGCCAGTGATTATTTTTGCAGTTGCATAATCTGGCAGTTGAGCCTGAGAATAAAACGTGGAAAGTGCCATCGTGTCATAATCACACATGGTGCTAAATCCCGAAAGTAACATTGTTACTACCGCTGCTGTTTTCAGCCAACACTGACAGAGCTTTTATTTTCTTAAGAGCTTTTGTTTTAGCTTTTGGAAGACAGTATTGTCGTGCAGCAGGTTTTAACAGCTCTAAAGGTAAAGGCATCTAAAGTGAAACTAAAACTTGAAAATCATCACAGGGCCTCTGGGAATTAACAGGAAATGACTGCTTGTCTGAAAATTGCTCAGTTTGTCTCATCTCTGTTCACGCCCCCTGAAGTCCTGCACTTGTTGCTGTCTGAAACCTGTTTGTCGAGCTACTGCTTGGCGCCCGAGTCTAACTAGTTCATCAGGTAAAGAGAATAATCACATATCTGGAGGCTTAAATAAACTGAAATAAGTGTTCTCGACTGCTGCCCCGGTCGTGTTTGTGTCGTCGGCTTTGAGCTGAGCTTTCTCATGAAACAGTGTGAGAAATACAATCTATACAGTAACAATCAACAATCAAAGCTCAGTCTAAAATCCATTTGAACAGGTGGTATCTTATCAACACAGTTCAATTACATGCCCACAGACACAGGTATTGAAATGTCAGTGGCATCCTGTTAATATGTTAAATATTTACCCATCTGCGCTCTTCCTGCAGCGATAAATACTCGCCAACACAATGTTGTTACAGTGTGAGCGTCGGAGATCAGCAGCGAGTGAAAGCGAATCCACTGGCAGCTGTGGGTCTTTAGGAAGAGATGTAATTAGGTCAGGGTCTCCCACCATCATGCTTGGTCATCACCTGCCGGCGGTTTAGATAAGGTCACCTGGAGGCAGTAGAAGACTAAAGCAGCGTCGGTAGCTGTTGGCTTATTGTTGTTGTGCTCATTTGGTTGGCGAGGTGAGCACGTTCCCTCATCTAACTGTGCTAACAGCTGCTGAAGCAGATGTAATGGAGGCACAATTATGTAACCGCAGCCAGAAGGAAGGTGCAGTGTTCTCGTGGATCTCGTCTGTATCCGAGCGGATAGCAAGCACATAGCCGGTACGAGCTTAGATCCACTTCTCACTCCTCAAGGAAACGACAGAATATCTTTCTATTTCCTGACCTTCCTGCTGCTGTTATCCCCGTTACCAACTCCACGTTTTGTTGCTCCCTGTTGCACCCCGTCCTCGGAGTGAATATCTTCTTTTTAGGACGGCGTGGTGAACAACCGAATATCATAATAATTCCTGATTCATTTTTTGGTTGGTTGACTAATTGACAATCCCAGAACTGTATTTCTTTGCCTTTTATCAAGAGAAAATGTACAGATATGATTTACTGACTGAAGGAGAGTACAGAGTTGCAATCTGTGATCTGTGTTGTCGGATTGGTTGAGGGTAGGAAACATTCTCCAGTGATACATTATCAATCCACTGCAGCTCGGGTCGGGCGGCATGGTGTATGTATCGGGAGCAGGCTGACTTCAGAGCGGGAGTTTTGTGCATTTATGGTGTTTCAGTGCAGCTGCAGAGCTCGTAGCCTCCAACAGCTACTGGACCTCAGTGTACTCAGATACTGTAAGATAGGTGATGTGGTATTTGTAGTCCTCAGTTTACCTTTACAACACTGTTAGTTTGGGGTTTAAACACCGAAATCAATACAATATCATGAAGATATAATTTATTTTTTAATGTTTTCTCACACCCCTACACGAGTAGTTTATATTTGATGATGATGATGATGTGACTGTTTAATAGGTCAAGACCCAATTCTGAACTCTTGATTATAGAACAATTACTTGATTAATGAGTTAGTTAATCAGCTTTTAACTGAATCAGTTATTTTGAGTCATTTTTGTTGGAAAAATGTCCAAATTCTCTGATTTCAGCTTCTCAGATGTGATTTTCTGGTTTTCTTTAGACAGTAAACTGAATCTCGTTTATGTTTCTGACATTTTACAAACCAAACAACCAAACAACCGGTCGATTAATGGAGAAAATGATCCCCAGATTGATCCATAATGGAAATAATGGTTATTTGCGGCCCTATTCCATTATTGTTTCATCTCAGTCGTCTTTTGAAATCCCATGAACGTGACGGCTGGTCAGTGTTGGTGCCACTTTCATCCACACGTGTCAGCCCACCTCTCATACGTGTTCAGCGTCACGGCGGTCCCCCGTAGATAATATCGCCTTATTTATCTCCATGTGCCAGCAGTGATTCTGTCACTCAAACTGCATCGACACAGCAGGAAGCCCGCCTTTGTTTTCTGCTCCGCTCGGGTCATCTGCTCCTGTAAGCTGAAGCTGCTGCTGTCGTTAACTGAGGTTGTCTTTGGGATTAAGGGATGAAACATTTCACCATTTACTTCTGTTGTATTTAACGGGGTTCCCAGCTACGTTCATTGTACATTGTCTTCTTAGGGCTGTTTTGAACCGGCCGTTGTTCCCTTAAAATAAAGGTTTGCGTGTTTCGTCTTCACACTGGACATCAACGGTAGTGCGAGATTTCTAGAGAGACCTTCAGAAAGTTAACGTTGCGAGCACCTTACCGAGGTCAAACGTATGTAAGTAATACAGCAAAATGTACGTAATTATCGCGCATTAAATGCTCCACGTCACTGTTTTACTGTTCTATGTATGATTTATGAGATGTTACTGCTGTATTAAGGTTGAGCTAATTTTTCCGATACTTTATAAACTGTTTGGTAGTTTTGGCCTCGATGCCCCAATAAATTTGTATTTGTCAAAGACCCAAATGACTTAATTCCCCATTAATGTTAATGTCAGAGGAAAACTGTAGTAAAGTGGAGTCAGTCAGGCCAAGTGCGCCACGAAAGTGAGCTAACGCGGCCCATAAACGCTGACCACCTACCTGCAACGAACCCGAGACACCTGCACCAGTAAAAAAGAGGAATAAAACTGCAGTTTAATGTGTCAATACTGGACCTACCGGTGAATTATGTGACCGTTTGGCAGAAAGTGCTGTCCTGGATTGTCAAGAAAAACTGGAAAATGATTTCCTAAAGAGTGGAAACCCTGTTAAAATACAAACATAAAATATCTAGCTGGATACGACTCGTGTCGAAGTGAGAAAGTGGTCTGACGTTATAGAAAATAACCAATGTGGTACACGATTACTTTTGTTTGGACGCACCTGTGTGCTCATGAGTTCTCACCACCGTCTGCTGATATCAGCTCACATCTGACCTCACTTACCGTATCAGAAACCCCTCTCCCCCCGATACGTGTCCTGTAGGCCTAATAAGGCACGGCTTTCACAGTAAAAACAGTCCTAATACGGCCTCTAAAGTGAGGTTTCATACGAATAATCCAGAGTCAGCTGCTGATGATTCAGTGGGGCAAACAAACAGGCCTCTCTGAAAGAGGAAGTGCTTACTTCCTAGGTTCTTGTTCCTGTCGCTGTGGCTGCAGTTGAGACGCTGCATCCACCACTCATTCCCACTCTCCCATCCCCTCGGCCCAGTTTACGTTCACACAACCAGTTCGGTGCTCCTGGGGCGGGTGGGCGGTTGGGGGGGTTCTGGTGTTGTGGGTTGTACCACTTTATAGTTTCACTGCAGGTCCCGGCGCCTTGGTGATTTTATTGGCTGAAGAAAATATGGAACCTGCATTTCAGTTTGTTTAAATAGCGCTGAGTCATGTCAGAGGTTATCTCAGGATACCTTCAATGAAGAGCAGGTCTGGATTATACTCTGCAGGACCGGGGCTGTAGCCGCCTCGACCGGTTGGGTTGAGAGAGAGAGAGAGAGAGAGAGAGAGAGAGAGAGAGGGGGG
>JAGRRF010011243.1:1579415-1592579 GCA_019097615.1 Morone chrysops
GTGTCATTTCTGGAGCAACAGTCACACTCACACACTTCATTCTTTGAGCATTTCGTTGCTCAGTTGTTACACGAAACCTGTTTATGCTACACAAGCTGTCCATATATAGCTACAGAAGTAACGATGGTGTTAACATTGAGGAAAGTGCACAAAGTTGAATATTTAAAGAGATAATTTGGGCTTCGTTCACTCATAAAGTTGTCACAATACCAGAATTTTAAACACTAATATAGTAAAATGATATTCAATACCTCTTCTGATATGAGTGAAGTTACAGAACCCACATCAACACTTGTAGAAATTAACCGTATCATCACTATTGAATGAATGTTCTTCCCCTGTTGTTTTATCTGTGCAACCGTGGGTTCAAAATCTGATTGTACATCTGTTTTTTTTATGCGTTTCGGTGCTTTCGATTCTACCAAATGACAGTATCGTTTTAAACGTGGTATCGAAAAAAGGACCTTTTACAAGAAATTGAATCATGTGCAGTTCTTTACAGATCACATTTTAATAAACAATGTAAGCAGAAGCAACACTTATAATCCAATCTATCGCTGATGAACTGTACATTAGTTATCATTAAGTGCAGTTTCAGTTATTAACTGTAGTGCTGCTGTAAAGTGTTCAGTGTTATAAACCTCTAACATCTATCAGCCTCAGTGCTCGCTGCAATCACACACATTTTCCTCCGTAAACGCTTGTTCGGTTTAGTAACATTTTCTTTGGCGTTGATCCTGGAACAAAGGGTTATTTATGATTGTGTTGTTTGTCTGCGGCTGGAACAGAAAGCTACAGTAGCTAGCCGTGTGAGCCAACGCTATCAAAATGTAAATACTGGAAGAAATTACGACCCGGTCACAAAGAGCCATGGGGTTCGTCCTCGCACATGCTCAGTGCGTGCCGGCGGCGGTGTTTGCAGGTGAAAGCCAGGCCACTTTCCTCTGTAGGATGCTGGTGTAGTGTTAATGGGCCCGTGGGGGGGGTGCTAATTGATTCATTCTCCCCACTCTCATTCTCATTATCACCCGTTCCCAGGGTAGCTTGTATCTCTCCAGGTTCCCCCCAACAGCCTCCCACGTGTCCGTCTTCCCTCCCTGCAGCTTGACTGTCAGGGGACAGGTGGCGGGGAGAGTCCCAAACCTCGGCCAGGATCACAGGTGGAAGGTGGAGGAGGGATATCTCTGAGATGAGGTTATTGTTATTGTATTAATCCACTGCTCCTCTCTCCCCCCCGCCACCTTGTGTTCACAGTATTCGCAGCGTGATGCAGAAGTACCTGGAGGAGAGAGACGAACTGACATTTGACAAAATTTTCAACCAGAAAATTGGTAAGTCCTTTTTATTTATTTATTTATTTATTTTTTAATCGCATCACAAATCCACTCGGAAGAATCAGACGAGAAGCTGTAGACGTCGGGATAGAACGTCGAGCCTCTCAGACCGCTCATGTACAGACAATTAAATAAAACGATTGTCGAAATCTGTTTTATTTGAATGCGATCACATTCACACAAGCATTGTGCGTGACTCCTCTGAGCCAAATGTAATGAAAACATTTTGCTCAGGAAACCAGTCGGCCAATGACGGACTGATGCTGGCTTTTAAAGGCTGATGTGTGTTTCCGAGTTTAATAAATCCATTAATGACAGATTGGTATAGTTACATATTTCTGATTTGGCTCCAGGTTGATAAAATACCTGGAATCATTCAGCTCTGAGGCTAACAGATCTTTTATAGAGTTTTCTACTCGCTCGTTTGAACCATGTCAGCAGCACGACTCTAGTAATGGCGGCGTCGGTCTGTCGGTTGGTCGCTCATTAACTTTAAACCAGACTGAAATATCTCAACGACTGGATGGACCGTCTTTATATTGTACAGACATTCATTAATCTAATCAGCGTCAGTTGTACTCTTTTATTGCTTTATTAGCATGAGAACACTGCTTCTGCTTTGTTACACAGAACCATCAGGGAAGTTGTTGTTGGAAACAATGATCAATGAACGAGTGAACACCGAGACATGAAGAAATACTTTGTAGTTCTGATGTAACCTCTTTAGCAGCCGCCATCGTTACTCTTACACACGCCTGTAGCTTCCTCACAGGACGGGGATTGGTCCGGTACCACCGTGGTCGGACTGTTGTTGGTTATTTACCTTCGTTACAAACGTTGAAAGCTGAATCGACCCACAGTTCGCTGCGGTTTCAGTAACGTCGCTGCAGCTGCTGTGCGGCGCTCGCCACTCAGAGTTGAGGTGTTGTTGTACTAACGCACTTCTTTCTCCTCACAAAGTGTTTTTGTTTTTGCTCAGCTGCAGAGCACGTGGTGAATAAAAAAGGCTTTTCTCACATTGTCCTGAAGCGCTGACTGTTAAAGACCAGGCTTTACTTTCTCCGTCATCCTGATGGTGTTTTAATCTTTTGTACTGGTATACAGACACCTGACGTCACTCCTCTGTGCGGTGTTAGCGGTTTAGTGATCGAAAGGCGCCTTTGTGTCGAGCGCTACGGTTGCCGACGCTGAGCGCGGAGCGTCGTGTTTCCTGCTTCCTCCTGCCCTCCAGTCGGTAGCAGCGCCTCCGTGCTGGCTCCTCCGAGTGTTTCCATTCTGAGCAGACAGGCTGCGTGCCAGTAGTTGTGGCGTACCAGGGGACCACAGCCGCCCTGCAGGCTTCCACTAGGTTTACTTACTGTTCTAGGTCTCAGCCCCCCTGTGAGAACAGTCTGCGTTAATTCTCCCTGCCGCCTCCTCCTCTTTGTCTTCAGCCCTCCCTCTGTCAGACTTGTTGCTCTCTTCATTTCTGTCTCTTATTTTCAGTATATTCACCTTGCACTCCCTCACTTCGACTGCGTGTGGGCGGCTGCTTATTAGACGCCAGTTTGAACCCCATGACACTCAACCCGTCCAATCTTTCAACACTTCCCAGGTGGTATTCTGGCCTATCTGTCCGTCAGCCACAAACTGAATTCGGCTGATCACATTCTGACTAAACAGTAGGAAACGTGCAGCTGGTCTGTGCTGGAATGTTTAAAATAACGCACATCGACTTTCACTTCTAGATTCTTTTAGGTCGACGGACAGAAAATTGAACACAAACTACCTTTTGATGAGAGGTAATTTTTTTAAAAGCGAGAGAGCCAAACATTTCCTGGTTCCAGCTTCTCAAATGTGAGGATTGTTGAATGTCTCTGAGTTTTGGACCGTAGCCTGGACAAAGCAAGCAATTTGATAATGTCACCTTGGGCTCCGGGGAACTGTTGAATGTCATTTTTCACTATTCTCTGACATTTAATAGACCAAACAATTAATCCATTAATTGAGAATGTGTGGATGAAGATGGGACTACAGTGTTTACTTCCTAATGATCGCTCCATATGAGGGCTGCAACTAACAAATATTTTCACGGTCAATATGTTTCTGGGCTTTGTCTTCTAGCTGTAATAGCATATTAAAATGCCTGTCCAACACAGACTTCTTGAGATCAGGGTCTTGTTTTAATCATTTGAGAAACATTTATCCTTTTATAGTGACGACCTGGCCGAGAGGCAGCGACAGGAGGCAAGTCAATACAGCAAGTGAAACATACATACAGCTGATGCTAGAAACCGTACAGTTAAACAGCAGTAAAACAGCACAATATATACAGTATGTACACAGAGATAAGAGTGCTGTGTTCCAGAGAACGGAGTTATTAAAGGAGGATAATGGAAGTTCAGTTTAGTGACTTCTGCAACTGGTTCCACTGGGAGCGTCAGACTGAAGAGGGTGACGGCCAAAAGGAGGTGTGGGCTGTATGGACTTTACATTTTTAGCTGAGATTCACAAATATTACATTGTTTTTGATTTCCTCCGTGGGAAATGTCCCTGTTATTGGTTAGTAGAGTGCCATTTTACAGCCTCTAGTTTGGCATTATGGTCATAACTATGTTTATATAGTTATATAAACTCTTTGTTTTATTTTGCAATGTTTGGTTTCAACTTAGGAAACGGAGAACAATGGTGGCTCGCCTAGTCGCACATGTTCTCGTATTACAGAAAACAGTTCTCTAAATGTGTTTGTGAACAGATTTGAGGAGAGAAATAGTCAACAACAGAATCTGGATCCATATCTGATCAGCACTGTTTGACAGTTTGATCTGAGTTTGGTGTGTTGAGCTGGACGGACTCACTGAGAATGAGCTGTCAATCACAAGGTAGCTCCGCCCTAAAAGCATCCACTGCTTTATGGTCTGTTTGACTCTAAATGGGACCATCAGTTACTAAATGAACATCATGCTGTATGGAAGAAGACTGAAACTAGAGACTGAGAGCAGAAACTCATCAGGAAACTGTTTACTGAGGGAATAAATCAGCTGAGAAACCATTTCTCCATAAGACTCAATACTATTTGACTTTTTTTCTTCGAGCCGATGGAGCTGCCCCCTGCCTCCCAACAACAATTGAATAAACCCGTATTGACATCCAGTAATTGTTTAGGCACTAAAAAATATTTAAAAAACAAAAATTCATTAATTTATAAAAAACAGAAAATCTGCACATTCGTGATCCAGAACCGGTGAATTTTTGGGGCATTTCTGCTTCTCTTGTTCCTGATGCGTGGTGTTTATTGCAGCCGCATTATTGCCCTGCTCCTCTCTCATCTCCCTGCTTATCAATCTTACTGTCTTCCTTTGGGCCAGAGCTCGTCCCCTGGTTGCTGCTGGTCATTAGTCCAGCTCTCAGCTCTCATTAGTCAGTCTCCCAGAAAACACTTGTTACCAGGTGCAGTCAATGTGCCTCTGCCTCTGGGACATTTACATTCCAGGTAATCAACCTGCAGCCATCTCCGGCTTAATCCTTGTGATGTAATAGTTGGTTTGGTCTCCAGTAAGGTGGATGTCTTTGTTACAGTGCAATGAGCCCTGACCGATCAATAGCTGCGTCCGTTTAGAGTTAGGAGCTTCTCTGCAGCAGCGTCTGTTTTTGAAGCATCGTCTGCTGTCCCGGCTCCAACTTTGTGTAGTTGACCTTCTCTAAAGGTTACAGAAGCGAGCTTGTGACCGAAATCCGGGTGGGGAAAGTGAAAAAGCAGCTCTTTCCCCTCCCAAGTGCTCCAGTAGCCAGCTGATCAGACTGTGGTTGTACTGGGCAGCTTCCAGTTGTTAATGTGTGTAACTAAACGATTGTGGTTAGAGAGTTCCTGCAAAAGAGACTCTCAGTGAAACGTCCCTGAATAAGTAAGCAAGCTGCCATGCTACCTAGTGATTGGGTAATGTTCAGTTGACAGCTGGCTCTACCTCCCGGGCCACAGCCGCCCCGCTGCAGCCACCTCGTGCATATCTAATAGGGCTCTTCCAGTAGCTCTTTAGGCCGTGCTGAGTCAAACAGTGCCGCTCCAATTTGCATTCACAGTCTTAGTTTAAACTTCCGAGTTGTGCCTGAGATGGGCTTTCTCCGGAGTGTGGCCGAAGCACGTCCGACCTGCCTCCGAGCGAGCTGCGGTGGCTTCTCACCAACCTGCGACGACCCCATCGACTCAGACTTGTGTCTGTACAGGAGAGCAGAGACAGACGTTTGTCTCAGAGTGTTCAGCTCTAACTGACTCTCTGTGGTTTGAAGTTCAGTTTCGCTCCTGTTTGTTTGATTTCTGCTTTATTTTACTGTTTCATGTTCGCTTTCAGCTGCGTAGGAGTCGCTTTAAGGTACTGCTGATGGAAACCCAGCATTTCCTTATTTTACTGCTTCATAATAAAAGAGTTTAAATAACAAAATAACCAGAGACTTTTATTGTGAAGAATTTACAGGAAGTCAAATGTGATTGTCACCGGCGCAGAGCTTAGGTAGCGGCTCCGATCTCTTTTTTTCATTCAATCTTGAGCTCTCTCGACCATCGCGGCGCTCTGCCTGTAAATACACACCTCCAAGCCAATAACCATATTTTTGGGGAAATGCAAACCCTTGCTGTGCCAAGATACCAGTCCTGGTGCGTCGACTCAAACTGAGGCGAGCCAAGCTTGTATGTGTACGAAAAAAAAGAAGTTTTAAAATGAGTTAACTGGAGTTTTCCACCAACTCTCAGAGCTAATTCGTTCGCCAGCTACAGTCGATAAACTCTTTTCATTTTAGGATAATCAGCGTTTACTTTAAGTGTGCATTATGTGCCATGCTAGAATGAAAAGCTTTCCGGTAACTAGGGGGCCGTCCCCTGCTACCTAAACCCTTACAACCACCAACACGTCTAACCTGCAGTGGCGAGCCCAGTCTGTGTGGCTTTAGACAGCACAGCTTAGGGAAATAGTTGTGAGGGCGAGCGCACCACAGAGAGCCTCTCTGCTGTAAACATTTGAATGCCAAATGTGCGGCTCTGCATGTAAAAACACACGTGACCGTGGAGGTGTGCGTGTAGCGGTTTCAGCAATACAAACATTAACCACAAACCCAGACCTGCTGCTTTACAATGGACGCATCTAAAAGTCATCACATTGGGTTTAAAATGATTAAAGAAATTTAAAACACGTCAATCATTTTTTGCTGTTTTATTTACATTTCTAAAGTAAGCTCCGTCCTGCACAAAGCCTCATTCATGCTGTTTATCAGCCTGCCTCTATTATTGCTTTGCCCTTCAACTCATTTAAAATACTGCAGCCGTGGTTTTGACACACACTAATCTTATTCGACTGACACTTGGCCACCATTGTCAGCTAGAATTGATTTTTTTCTTTCATTTAGAAATCGTATTATTTTACGTGCCACCTAATTTCATCCTCAGAAACTGATTGCGCCACATCCAAAATATCAATTTTAAAGTAATGCTGGCTCAACATGAGGGAACAGACACTCTGCAGGCTGCGTTGCATTAAAGCTCCAGTGGGAAGTTGCAGCCAACTGAATACAGCTCGGCCTCCTAGCATGTAGAGCAAACAGTGAACCTTGCGAAAATGAAGCCCATATAATGGAGAAATATATATTATTTAACTTTAATTTTTTGACCTACGGCAGTTGTTTTGGGCCTGAACCCAGCACGGTGTGTTACAGCTCTACTGCACGGGGATACCTCGGTTCTTCAGACAGTTCCAGGTAGTGTGTTTAATGTGATACTGTCGTGTATATAATATGTCATTTTCAGTTAAATTGTAAGGTTTTGGCTCCTGAAAGTGGATTTGAATCAACAGAAGCTCTGCTGTGAGTTTGCTTTTGATTTTAGTCCTCTCAACATGCTTCGTCCTTGAGCTCAACAAGTTGACTTGTTGACTGTCATGACAACCAAGGTCAGGAAGGAGACAGCGCAGTGCTGCTGGAATGTTTTATCCTCAAAGGGTACAGATGCAATGTGAACAACTCAATCTTTAGTTTACAGAATGTTCCTGCAACAATAAAATGTCATTTTGAAATATCGACAAGCAGTGAATTAGATTAGATTGAGTTGGACGGGTGTGGGCTTCGAATGAATCAAACTTGAACGTTTTACAGCAAACAATTGTTTTGCCTTTAAAAATCCATCTGGAGTGCGTGTTTGGCAGTCCATGAGCTCTGCTGTCCAGAGAGTCAGCTTGTTAGAGAGCCGAAGAAGCAGCGTTGAGGAGATCCACCTGTCGTTACATCAGCTGGAGAGCCGGTCCTCAGTGAGAGCCTGGTTGTGAGTCCATGGGCCAGACAGAATCAGGGTCAGGCAGAATGACCATTATGTAAGGACATTCTGTACGCTCTAAATATAGCAGGCACACTGGCTACGACTTCACCTTAAATACTTTTTTTTTTCTTTCAATATGTATATGGTTTTGTACAATAACTATTCAGAGCCGGAGCCGGTTTACTAATGTGTATTAACACTTAATGTTTCCTGCTGTTGTTTTCCAATGCAGGCTGTGTGCACTTAAATGAAAAGACCTGTCACATTAACAGATTGTATTCCCGAGAGAGAGAGTAAAACGTCTTTATGTGTGGCCATGAAAGATACTCGGCCTTCACTCGCTGGACGATGTGCATCAATATCGGACGTTATCAGCCTACTCCGACAACACCGCGACAAAGTGAGCAACCGACTTCACGTGATGATATTCACAACTCGGATTCATTTTAATGAAAACCTTTGATTCTTTCGCTCAGTTGGACCAGGTGGGGTTTAAGATGTTTTATACATTCAGATCATTTCTGTAACTTCCAGACCGGGCCTTTATTGGAGAGTTTGGACGTTAAACGTGTCGCTCTGCAGTTCCCCTCCGCTCTGCCGTTGTCCCAGTGTGGACATCAGCAGACGGAGAGACTGCTCAGGTCTTACTGGCTAATTGTGCTTTATAATTACATTTTCTCTTGAACTTTTGACTTACAATTAAAGTCGTTTTTACACACCTTTTTACCTTTTGATGTTTGTACTTTGTGCTGTTTCGTTCGTGTGCTGCTGCCGTGACATTTCTCCCCCGGGAAATACACTAATTATCCATCCATCTCCTTTTGACTCATGTTAATTTAATATGTTATTTTTTATGCCTCGGAAGAAAATCTTTAATGTTCATCTTGCTTCTCTATTTTGTTTAGTTGTAATTAAATTTAGTGTTTTATTTTATCATTTACATCAGCATCGAGGTAATTTACATACAGTATAAACAGATGAAGTCATTAATTTTTAGAATTATGAATAAATAATAATAAAAGTGATTGATAAAGACATAGATATACTATATATCTTTATACAGAATATATCTTAGCGTATTCATATCTCTCCCTCACTCTTTGTATATTCTCACTTTACTGCATTTGGTTTGTAGTGACGAGGTTGAATATAATCCAATACAGCAGGTCGTATCTTTGTTATCATTCATAAAATCTGACCCGAACAGAACTGGGTAACAAACAAAGCCCCCCCCCTTTATGAGCGCAGTGAAACAGGAAGCTGTGGACTAATAGAGGGTTTGAGTCAGGGGAGGAATCCTTCATGTAGCGGATCATTACTGAGGTTATTGGCACTGCTGTGTTTTATTAACATTGCATCACCTCCACCTCCTCTGTTTTCACGCTTTAGCCATTTCTTCCCCTCCATTCTTTTCCTAATGTCTCCCCCCATCGCTCCCCTTCTCTCTCTCCTTTCTCTCTCCTTTCTCTCACTCTCGCCTTGGCATTCTCCCTCTCCATCTGTCAGACTTCTGGAATGGATGATGGAGAGTCGCGCGTTGCCTAGCAACTGCGGTTGCCATGGGAACCCGACCCAGAACTGCTGCATTTGCTTGTCGACGGGGAGAAATGAAATTGATTAAAGGAGGAATAAAATGAGGCGATGAGGAAATGGAGAGGGCGACGTTAGAAAGGAGAGCAATAAACGGGCCGTCTCCTTTTCCCAGAATGCAGCGTTTCCCTCCCGGAGGCCAGGATGCTCGTGTCGACAGACTGTCCTCGCCTCCAGTCCTTCGCACGTCTGTCCTTTTTTATTCCTCCATCATGATTCACACTGTCTTCACATCAAAGGAATCTGATTTCTGCTCGCTGGAGTTCCAGATTGTATGTTTGAGTAACAGGACGATGATAAAGTAATTTTATTAATATCTTGAAAACATGTCAACAAGTACTGCAGTCATTATCTTACTACATCTGTTAATGCAGGAAAGGCTGAACCCTACTACAAGGAGTTTTATCTGGTTATAAACCTTTTAATTTAATACCAATGCCTCTATGATCAACATAAACTCACATCACAGAGACTGGATGTAGTTATTATTATTCTAAGTCTTAAATATGTTTTGCGGCTCCAGACAGATCTTTTGTGTTGGCTTTTGAGCTAAAATGGCTCTTTGGAAAGAAAAGGTTGCTCAACCCTGGTGTAAGAGAAACTACAAAGCGAAATGAATTGAAACGAAAACACAAAAGTCCCTCTCTAGAGCCAGTGTTTGTGGTTTGTCTGTTCTGGGCTGCTGAATAAACATGGCGGACTCTGCCAGAAGAGGACCCGCTCCCTCTATAGATTAAAAACGTCTCATTCTAAGGTAACAAACACAACAACAGTTCTTACTTTCAGGTGATTATGCACCAATAAAAACCTACTTATGAATATTATATTATATTTCTGCCAATAGATCCTCCTCAGTGTTCCACGCTGGACCTTTAAGACTTGTGTTAAACCGTAGTTATATTGACTCATTCGCACCAACCAAAAAAAACAGCATTGCTTCTCTGAAGTTTCCTCTTTCACACACACTGAGACTCTCACCTTCTCACCCCGTAACCACATGGAAAGGAGGTGTCATATAAGATCTGGCTTGATGGTAAATGAGCTTCTTCTCATAGAAAAAAAGGGTAGAGGGAGGGGGGGGATTAACTTAACAGCAAATACCTTCCAATGCAGTGCAGTACAACACTACATGTGAGAGAGATCCCCTGCAGACATGTAACTAACCCTAACCTTATGTAATCGTCACTCCTGTATGGCCTGATTCTGGCCAATACACGGCCCCATGTGTGGAAACCATTTTCTACAGATCTACCTGAAACAAGCCAGAGATACTTATCGCTGAAGCCGATCATGTCACAATCTGCCCTGTAATCTCCTGCTGCAGTTGCCCACAGCAGACTCTTGTTCCCTGACCGAAGGCTGTAAGGAGAAGATAAACTCGAGGAACAAAACTCTGCCGTTACATAGCCCGCGAGCTTCCAGGAAGGGGATGATGAATATCACTTTTTACATTTAAATCCTTAGTTTTTCTCCTTTTGGTATTTGGGGAAAAAATGGTTCCAATGAGCTCAGAGAAACGTTCTTTATTTAGCAGATGAATGTGAAAACGTCCTTCTAATATCAAACTCTGCACAGACATTAATGTGTTGGTCAAAACCAACCGAAGTCGAACACATCTGGATTTAATTCCCCAGCCAGTGAATTTGCTGATAACAGTATCTGAATGTATTTCACTCTAAAATGTCACCGCGTTTCGTGCCGCCGGGCGCGTACCTCATGCTGCCTTCAGGTGTTGCTGGTATTTCGCATTACTCGGCCTGCTTCACATGGTGTCCAGTTCTCCCCTCTACACACTGCAGAGACAGATGTCAGCTTTTCGCTTTGTTGCCCGCTTTCCGTTTTTCCTCTGACCCGTCCTCCACATTTTGGCTGTGTGTGTGTGTGTGTGTGTGTGTGTGTGTGCTTTAATTTACCGCGTCTCTCAGACAGTCTTTGTCCTTAATTGTACATTTGACCCTTTTCGTATCGTGTTTTGTCTCCATCTTTTATGAATACAAACATAGCTGCCATGTTAAAGGTTAACACATCAGTTTGATTGATAGTAATGGTCCCGAATATTACTTTAGATGCACGTGATTGGAGCTGGATGAGTCAGGCCCAGCCAGCAGGCTTGCAGACACTCTCCATATGCTGCTATTCTTTATTGTCGTGTCCTGTCTCTTTAGCCAGTTAACCCACATGCATAAAGCATGGTTTCTGCTCTGTATGTCTCACCGCCTGCAGCGCCTGATTGAGTGCGTGGGGGAATGCATACAGTTCTTAGCTTGTTGTTTTTTCATACACTTTAGTCTCAAGGTGTTGATAATGTTGATGTAAGCTGCCTTGCATTAATACAGCGTGTTCAAATGTCAAGATCTGCAGTGTTCATATTGCATTTTCAACGCAGCAGGCTTTGTAAACAGTCAGAGTTGTTCCACGACGAGACATCCGCTCTGTCATTTGTTTTAAGTTTTGCAAACAGTCCTGTGGTGATGAAGCTGGAAGCTGAAAGCACGAAAGCCTCGTACCTGCCTGCAGGAAAGAGCTTTCAGTGCGTGTCAGTCAGTTTCTAACCTCAGCTCATAATCAGAAAGGAAGTGTCTTTAAAATTAGAGCTCTGGTGTTGCAGATGTAATTTGTATTTGATGTATTTGTCTGCTTTTCCACGCGGGTAATGAGAGATGTAATTTAATTCTTGTGTAGAAATAATAATTCAGACATGAAAACCAGGATTTGCCGTCATGATCAAGGCTTTGCGTCTGATAAATATTTTATCGGTGTTAGTCAGACCTCTCGTTCAGGCTGCACCGACAGGTTTTTATTAATTATCATACAAAGATCTAGTTTTTCTGCCCTTTTTAAACCAGCAGATAAGAAAACACCTCGCAACATGAGAATAAGTTAGCATGTGACCTTTGCTAATATAAGGCTTCAGTGCTCAAATATTAATACTAGGGGTGTAAATCTTTACAGATACAAATTCGGTTTTAACGCTATAGATGCGATTACATCAGTACGATCGATCTGAATGCTCCATGCTTTGGCACTAACAGCGTCTCCACTCTCGTGAAAGGTAGAAGGTCAGCGCAGGTCATCGCTCTTGTCTCGGTAACGTTTGCACATCGCACTATCCAGTCTAACGTTTGGATTCTGCAAGAATGAAGGGAAGTTGGACTAAAGATCTGCCTTAAACAAGCCAGAGATACTTACCGCCGTCCAGGCTGCAGCCGGTCATGTCACAGTCTTTCATCTGCAGACTCTTGTTCCCCGACTGAAGCTTTCAGTCAGCGTGTCGCCCCGGGTAAAGAGTCTTCAAGATAAACTCGAGGAACCAAAGTCTGCCGTTAGGGTGAAATGGATTACTTGTCCTGCACATGCACAAATATAAGGTCAACACACCAGAGCACGTCATTAAACCTGGTCAGTGATCCCAGTGACACCGCCGCGACACCGCCGCACCCTCCCATAAGAAGAAGACAATAAAAGTGACAGAATCCATAAAAAAAATTTACCTTTTTTTGTTTTATCTATAAACTGGGTTTGTTAACTGGGTTTCGTTCATGCCGGTGAGATGTGCGTTTGTAACTTACAGGAATTCTTACTTTTAACAGCGTGCATTTATTTTATGACTGTTGTATCTCTCGGGAGGGGGGGAGCTGTAAAAGCAACCTTGACCTCGACCGTATAAACTGCCATAGCTCATGTACAGTGCTGCCTCTGCGCCAAAGGATTACATATTTGAAACCCACTTTGAATTGCCAGACCTCAGCGATCAGCTAACGGTAGCATCTGTTTAGCCTTCACTCACACTCGGCAATCACCATGAGACTGCACAGCAAGAGAGCAGCAAGACCGGGAGAATACTTAACATTGTTTGCTAATCCTGATGTTGTACTTGAATGAATATCTGTCCCATTGTGCAGCGCACACACACACACACACACACACGCACACACACACACACACACACACACACACACACAC
>JAGRRF010011243.1:1599730-1611373 GCA_019097615.1 Morone chrysops
CCAACACACACACACACCAACACACACACATCAACACACACCAACACACACACATCAACACACACCTTCACATGCTGTGGGACAGTTACATGTGTGACTGCGAGTTCTGGACGGCCGCAGGGACAGAAAGACGTGGACCTCGCTTTGTAAAAGTCACAATGGCAGTGATGATTCTGCAACACCTCAGAATGATGAAGGTCTAGTGCAGAAATGTCGCAAAAAACATGTAATATTGCAAAGTTACCCAGCTCATCTCGCTCCTCTGCACCTGGAAGAGATCATCACATTTTCATTCATGCCACATGTACAGTATGCATGGCATTATAAACACGAAGCATAAAAGCTTTACAGAACAGGGATGAACCTTGCTCTCATGAACTTTCATTAAAGCTTTAACAGCAGAATAGAAGTTGTTTAATCCATCGCCTGTGCAGCCTGTGCGAGGACAGAAAACACGCTCCCCTCTCACTCATTAGGTGCCAAATATCACCGAGCATTGAGGCTTGTTCTGCGGTTCTGTCATGGTTGAATAAAGCTGTAGGGAACATTTACGTAACAGACACCTACTGTGTGTCTGAATGATAGAAGCTGTCATTTTAACAGATGCATGAAGCCAGAACTCTTCTCCTGCAAAACGTCTACGTTTATGTGATTTTATTGCTCAGAATTGATCTATTGTCTGCTAAAAAAAGGCCATAAACACAACAAACTGAGACCAGGTTCAATCATACTCTCATAAAGTAGCTTTAAGTATGGCTTATCCATACAAAGGTATATTTTGTGTTGAGTTCCAAGTAAGACTGCATGCATTGGAACACAGAGGCATGATGGGAAATCCTCGCAGCGCCGCTCCCTGAACCAGCTGGAACGAGTCCGTCCATATTGACCACAAACAAACACACACACACACACACAGACGCTTTTGTCCTCCTGCAAGGCAACAATTCGGGATGTAAAGCAAAGTTGGTGCTCGCTGCCGTCTAAAGGGAGGAAGTTATTAAACACACCGCCCACACACTCTCTCTCACACACACACACACACACAGATACAGATATTGGTCCTGTTGTTAGTGTATGTTACGCTGGGGGACGCACATCCTCACACAGAGAAAACAGAACTGAAATCACTGTAACGCTGCATTGTTACTGACCCTTCCCTTTATTTCCTCCTCTTTTGTCTCAGCCATTTTCTAAGAAAGCAGTGGACCACGTGCAGAGTCACTTAACAAAGAAACAGGTTCCCCCAACTCTCTTCCAGGTAAACACACCTTTCTCAATGTTCTGTTTCTACCATGTCTGCCATTTTCCTGCTTCTGTTTCCTGATTTTGACGATAGATAGATGGATAGATGGATAGATGGATAGATGGATGGATAGATAGATAGATAGATAGATGTGTAGCAGCAGCATTACACACAGTAACAACACAATACTGAAATGAGGAACAATATTGTGATGGAAAGAGAGCAGAGCACAGCGGCGCAAATGATTCGTGTCCTTGACAGTAATGACAATAACCAATTAAAATATTGGAGGCCTTCTTTTATTTTTGTACTTCACACCCTCAACACGTCTGAGGGTGTAAATTATGCAAACACACACACACACACACACACTAACCTTTGCAAACCTCATTTTATAGTACGCTGAGGTTTCCGCCCTTTCTCAGAATGGCTGAAGGATTGATGATGATTTGTGTTTAGCCAAGATGTTTATCACAGTTTCTGGTTAATCTGGCAAAAACAGGTAATGAGGCAGAGCTGAACGAAGCCTGGTAACTGAAAACAGCCGCCTGTAACGGCACCCACCTGTCAATCGAAGTGGCCACGCCCTTAATGACCTACAGAGAACAAAAGTGTTGTTTGTACCAGGCTGTAAACATGTTTATTTCTGCTGTAAAGTTGGACATTTTAACATGGGCCCTTATGAAGACTGACTGCTGGAGCCAGCCTCTAGTGGCCGTTGGAGGAACTGCAGGGTTTGTTACTGCCGCTTCTAAACAAACAGAAAATCTATTTAAATTAATAAATGATACAAAAACAAATAACACAACTCACAGGACCATGGAGTTAAAAATGAACGTGATGGATTAAAATGCTCAGCTGACTTCAGGCTGGTTTGATATTCACGCGTACTGGAAGGAGCAGAGAGTGGCGGTACTTGTTGCCTGCAGCCTGCGAGTCCTCTCTGAGGGCGATGCTGCTGCACATGAACTCAGTTTGTGGTGCTTCCTGTCTCCGTCCGCTGATGCTTTCAACAGCGTTAACAATAAACCACTATCACCAGCACTATCTGCTCGGTGTTCCCCACACAATTAGTGCGAGCGGATGCACACACTCCCATGCTTTCCTTAATTAGTCAATAAATAAGTACTTCATTCTTCATACATTCAGCTCACTTTGTAGTAGGGCGGCACGATTACGACCGAAAGGATAATCCAGATTATTCTGATCAAAAGCATCCTGCAGTTCACCTGGTTAATACCACAGGTCCCAGGATCATTTTGTCGCTTTGATCGATTATTCAGGCAATAATCGGCCTTCTTCCTTCTCTCTGTGAACAACCGTGGTCAGATTTGATTCTGTGAGCAGCGGCAGTGGGGGGGGCAGAGCTTTGGCTGTGAGGGCGGAGGTGAGCAGCTCTTCCTGTCCCATCACTCCCTGACATACTTCAGACTGAAGACAGCTTCCCGAAACATCTGGATCACCTCTGGTGGCTGGCTCTTCAGGAAGCGCTCGATTTGATATGCAGAATTTTCTATGAGCCGAGCGCACAGTTTAAAGCCGATTTTATAGACGATCACGTTCATTTAAGGTTCGATTTATCGTGCAGCCAAACTTCCCACTTTAGTTATCGATGTTAGCTACAGCTGCAGACAGCTGTGAGCGGCGCTGTCTGCAGCTTCGTCCCACGACGTAGCTAACATTACTTACTCTATCTGCTGTGTCACTGTTTGCTCTATATCTCGGTATTAGACTTCTCTTGGCCCACTTTTGAGGTTGTGGTGACTGTTGAGCCGCCTCCTCCTCCTCCTCCTCCTCCTCCTCCCGTCTGAACTTTGTCTTTTGATACCAAAACAACAGCAGTGCGGCGCGAGGAGCCGACTCAACCGACCCTGCTGTGCGTATTTTGGGAAATCAGCTTTCCCTTCCTTAAAGACTGTCACATGATTGGTTAAAAATAGCTTTTGTTTCTATTGGCTGTTTGTATGTCAACAGTTTATGAAACTTTTTACATTTCCTTATCAAGGAAACGTTTCTAAAAGTGTTTATATGATTTCCTCCCCGGCCCTAATTCGTAGTATCTATTCATGACTTCCAACTGCATCAACATTATTTTTAAACTGCACATTCATACTGTTGATAATTATACATTCAGCGTGGAGCATCGATTGCCAAAAGGCCCCCCAGGAAAATGAAGTCCAGAGAAAAAGAGGGACAACAGTTGTTTTCTTTCCAGCTCAGTAAATCTAATCAACAATATCCTCTTTTAGACTACAACATGGCCTCTTATTCTGGATATAAAATTATCCCCGGTGACTTAATTTTCCCTAGAAGATATTACATCAACCTGTCAGTATTTCCTGTATATTCTGTGAGTCTCCGTGTTGCTCAGACGTTACATTCAGCTGGAGCTCACCCGTCAAAACGCACAGACACGAACGCTGAGCAAATTGACAGCAGACAGAACGAAGGCAGCAGACGCATGAGTCCAACTGAGCGATCAGAACGATGCACACAGCGTATATTCACATACATTCGCAAAGAATTTTTTATCACATAGTTACTGAGAGAAACCTGGCCTGAACTGCTGTTTATGTGTCTGCCCCCGCCCCCTCCTGCAGCCATACATAGTGGAGATCTGTGACAGCTTGAGAGGGAAGATCTTCCAGAAGTTCATTGAGAGGTGAGACAGGGGAGATGGAGGGTGGAAGACATGCACCAACGTACAGTGAATTCATGTTTTAAACCCTTGTTTTTTTTTTTGTTTTTCCCCTCAGTGACAAATTTACTCGTTTTTGCCAGTGGAAGAACGTGGAGCTCAACATCCATGTGAGTACAAGTTTTATTTTGAAAATGAGACTTCACAAATGTTACACCATCAGTCAGCTGCACTGGTTCCCGACCTTTTTCCTTAAGACACCTCTTTTCTATCACTATATTTTATGCATATTCTATATTATATTCAATAATATCAATAGAGTAGATACAGTAGAGAACAGATGATGAAATGTACAATGAACCCAAACGGTGAACACAACAACTGCAGGAAGTTTGTGAAGTGTGTGAGAGATTTGGATACATTTTGAGCAGATTATTTCCTGTGATTATTAATAAGAGATGAGTTTTGCTGATATCTTTTTTGTTTAAGAACTTTTTATACAATTCTGTCACTTTTTTAACTATCATACAGACTTAATAGGTTTTTTTTTTCAATACATTCAGTGTTTTGTTCTCATTGTTTTATCAGCTCAGTTTATCAGAGGGTGAAGGTTTTCTGAATGTATCTGTTGATCTGTTCAGGTCTTCACCCCGCTCTTATCCTGTTTATAGCTAGTGCACTGGTACCCAACCTTTCATTGTGGTTTTACAGGGTGATAAAAGTGCAACAAGGTAAAAAGAAAAAGATAAGGGAGTGAAGCTCAAATCAATTAAAACATTTTTAAAAAATCCACATTTTGATGCATAATTTAAGTAAAATGAAATCAAAAAAGAACAATACAAATAAAAGCTATTTGCAAGTTGATAAAGTTTTAGTTTTGGAAACTAAGTTTTTTTTAAAAGAGTGGGAACCCTGAAGTTGCAGAAATTAAATTATATTCACCTCAGGCAGTATCTTTACCCCGCGTCCCCCCGTCGGCTCTCTGGTCTCCCTTTAAAAACTTTAAAACCACCAAATAGACTCTGATGTCTTTGAGCTCCAGTCCATTTCATGCTGCTCTCTGTTACAAATTAACCACGGCTGTGTAAACATCGCGTCCTATGGACTGACAGGTTCATTGGACAGCTTTAGTGATGACTCATCCTGCATCATCAGCATCAAAACCCAAACAACAACAACGAGTCATGAAGCACTTCACTGCACCTGTATCACGGGTGGAAGGATCTGATGATGTAGATTTAAGGACTTCATTTTTTACTCTGTTCATGTGTTACCGTGGTTACCAAGTTGGATCAAACATTAAACATAGTCGGGGCCCCGCCCACTAAAGATTTCCTTACTCGAATAGTCGTCACATGTTTATGATATTAATTAAATTATTTAAATGTATATATTTGAACAGCCGCCTGTTGACTGCTGACAGATAAAAGTGGTAATAATCCTGAATTACTTCAACACAGTGTAACAGTCTCTCCCCCGCCCCGTCCGACTGAGACTCAGCAACGGTTCAGTGGACTCTTAGGGGGCAGGCTCTACATTGTAGGTAGACAGAAAGGAAATAACTCGAGGTGTACTTAACTGCCTTTTCCCTGACCTTTCAACCACATGTCATGGTCTTCATCAGCAGATAGTGTCATAGTGTCATGAATCCGATCCTGCGGTCAGTCTGGTTTACATTCACACCACAAACGAACCACATCAGGAGCCGGACTCCTCCTTCCAGCCGCTCTCTGGTTTTGTGGTCTGCACAAGACTTTGATTAACAACCAAACAGGCTGTGGGCATTAAACCTTCTGAAAGATATTCTCTCCCATTGTGCCTCTCCTAACGTCCCTCTCTCCTCCTCCTCCTCTTCCTCCATCCGTCCCCAGCTGACCATGAACGACTTCAGCGTGCACCGGATCATCGGCAGGGGCGGCTTCGGAGAGGTGTACGGCTGCAGGAAGGCCGACACGGGGAAAATGTAAGGAAGCAGAAAAGAGTAAAAGCTTTAGAGGACCCGGCCCCGCCGCGACCACCTGTGTGTAAATGTGCACTGTCTCTTGTTTGAATGTCAGGTACGCCATGAAGTGTTTGGACAAGAAGAGGATCAAGATGAAGCAGGGGGAGACTCTAGCGCTCAACGAGAGAATCATGCTGTCATTAGTCAGCACAGGGGTGAGTTGGCTTGTTTAAGCAGCTGTTGGCCTCATTATAACACAAGTGTTTACTAAGTGGACGTTAAAGCATCCGTACACTGATACACTGCATCACACACCGCTCCTGTATAATGACTTGTTTATAATACAAAACATTAGAACAAAGACTAAATGACTGTATAGGCCCTGTTACGGTGGCATGATGAGGTCATTCACACTCGAACTGAAAGACACACACACACACACACACACACACACATATATACACACACACACACATAAATAAACACACCTAGAATCACAACAGTTCAGCTGTGTTTAAATGTAGTTTGTAGCACTAACAGTTATTGTTTTTGCACATTACGCTGCCGTCTGTGATGCTACACTAACTTCTGGTTTACAAAGTTCAATGCTTTTGATTGGGAAGTGTTACTGATGTTGCCTAGCAACCAGTTTACTCCTTTCTTAAAGTACGCTAGAAGAAAGTAACTGAGAAGATTTAATGAAAAACTGCACTTCAGTAAAAGTTTTGACACTTTATTAGAGGAGAACGGGGTCGGTCGTTTTACTTTAATTCGAGTTCCTTAAAAACTGTATTCTTTATGATCTGTGTCCATGTAGTGTTTTTTTTAGCATAAAGGCTCTGGGGCCTTCAAAATAAGTCCTTCTAGAAACAAGCCAAATCAAATGTTCTTGTATTGACTTGACTCTTGACTACAATTCTTAAAACTACCATTAAAATCTCACCTGTGTTTGAGCTAGATCCTAAACTGTAAGCTCTCCCTTTGTGCTGTTTAAGGTAATAATACTTTGATTATAAACTCACTGTGTAAAAGCCTTTAAGAGAAACACAGAAGAGCTAAAGATTTACATTCTGACATAAAAAACACTGAAAGTCTTAAACCACAATGCCTGTTACTCCTGTAGGTGACCTCTGACCCTCAATCTTAAAACTTCAGGACTGACATTTTATAACAGCGCCCTCTAGGGAGCGAGATCTAATGAATGTGACAGCCCTGTTCTCCCCTACATTTATCTGATAGTTTTTTTATATACTTACAGCTTTACTTTTACTTTGAAATGTACCTTTATTTTTTGCTGCAGAGGTCAGTTTCTGATCTGATTCTGTCTCTCTGTAGGACTGCCCGTTCATCGTGTGTATGACGTACGCCTTCCACACCCCCGACAAGCTCTGCTTCATCCTGGACCTCATGAACGGTAGGGTGACCTTCGCCCCGCCAAATTAAACTCCAGCCCCAGTCAGTCCGTCCCGAAACACAAAGATTGGATTACTCAGCCTGTCGCCAGCCGGTCAGGTCATCCCCCCACCAGAGAATCATGAGTTGATGGGATTTTGACCTCAGCGGTGACGCATTACGCGGCTGCGACCTGCCCGTATTAGCCTCCAGAACATCTAATATCAGCCTTCCTTTAACACTCCTCACACCTCACCACTTCCTCTTAAGGATGGGCCCCGGCGAGCAGCCAGTTTCCGAGCCTCATCAGAGGCTGCACTCAGCGTTTCCAGCCAGTCTCACAATCAAAGCCTGAGTCACCTTTTAAAGTCAACACAGTCATCCTCATACAGCGTACAGTGTGAGGCCGTTACAGCTTCAGTCCTGCTATAAATACAGCCAGTCAATACATACAAGACAGACTGCAGGGGTGGATGGAAGAGTCATACAAGGCCTCCCATCGATTCTCATTTCTAGCCCGAGAAGATTACCACAACTTATTGATTGATATTGATTGAGGCATGAAATATTATGAGGTCATACTGACGCACTCTGTCTGTGTGTGTGTGTGTGTGTGTGTTTTCAGGGGGCGACCTGCACTACCACCTGTCTCAGCACGGCGTGTTTAGCGAGAAAGAAATGCGTTTCTATGCGGCTGAGATCATCCTGGGTCTGGAGCACATGCACAACCGCTTCGTCGTCTACAGAGACCTCAAGGTAGACTCTCTCAGCCCTCTAACGTTTAAAGAACAGCTCTGGTGATTCCCATGAAAAGCCCCAAAGCCAACAGTGAATGCATCCACTAACAAGCATTGTGTGTGTATCACATGTTCCTTCATTACCACCAGCTTAGGTTTGTTTTGTCCCACTGCCTGACACCTGCATTAACTGATTGTTCTGGGCTCTCTTGGACATTGGCATTCATTTGGAGTCTTTGCCATCCAGTCTATAAAGATAAGGGTCTCTGCCTTATTTTAGCTCTTTCTCTCTTCTCATCCAACACGAGAGACAGAGAGTAGGATTGGACAGATATATTGGCTATCAGTGAATCCATCACTGGTTGTTGTTTTGGTTTTTTTGGCTGTTTTTTTGTTATTTTATTTTGCTAATTTATTTGTCTGCCTCCGAAGAATGAGAGTTCACACGCTGAGCCAAAGAACGAGCGGGAGGACAAACAGCTGCAGATGTGTGTTTTCACATCTAACTGTGGGAAATTAAGGGTTTATTTTGACTAGTTTGACGGCAGGGAACACAGGTACAAGGTGAGTCACAGAGGCTCCAACCAGGACTCTGACTCATTTTTTCTGGCTCATGGTGGTGCTGTTGGGTCTCTGTAAATATTGTTATAAGGAATTCGGACTAGACCTGCTCTATTTGAAAAGTGTCCTGAGATAACTTCTGTTATGAATTGACGCTATACAAATAAAATTGAATTTAATTGACTCTGGGGAAGATGAGGACATAGATGAGGACATAGATGGGACAGGAGACAGGATCTAACATCTTACTGTACAGTGTGACGACTAATAAAGACTGGTGAGTTTTATTTTGTTTCTGTGGTGAACGGTTGTATTTTTCTGTTTGAGGAAAATAGGTGTTTTTATTTTTCTTTCTTGAGCTTTTGTGTGGTTATTTTGTTAATTGAGCAGTTTAAGTACAGTGGGTTTTTAGAGCTTTTTCACCGAAAGCTGCTGGAAGCATTTGATGAGAGTAAAACAATGAGCTAAAACAGGAAAGGTAGACCTTTTTCACAGCAGCAATGTTGTGTACAGTAGGGTAAACACAGGCGTTACCAGTGATAGTAATTATTACTAATTGCATGTTGGCACCCTGTAAAGGCTCTGCTACACTTCCTTAGTTAGTGTCATTGGAAACGCTGGTGTTTACTATTTATGTCAAAATGGCTGCTGTGAAAAAGGTCTGTCATAGATCAGAAGGTGTATTTGGTGATCTTGGAAATAGGGGAAAAAACTCCACATTATTAGAACGGCTAAATCATTAAAGAAACACTACGTTTCGACCACTGGGAATAAAACGCAGCACAGCAGAGCCGGGTGATAATTCTATTAGCGACACGTGTCTTATTACACATAATCATTTGTGTATTGATTGTAAATGACAAAACAAAACAAAAACTGTTTTAAAATGAAACTTTATATTTGTGAGGTGTTTTTTAAAGATTCAGCAGGAACCAACGAGGCTCAGACAAAATGCAGAATAAGGTTTATGAGAAAGGTTAATCTTTATATTTTCAGTCGATAACTGTTGAAAATAAGCGAGGAATGACATGTGAAACTGTTCTGTGCTCAGTCCGCTGATCCACCAGCACACCTCCACTGATTCTGTTTCAAAACCATAGATTCATATCAGCCATGTTTTCAACTGTCCTCTGTTTTTCCTCCAATTCCCCTGTTTGGACTGGTTGCCATAATAACAGATATATTTTGCTGGAAGTCAAGGAACAGTTTTAGGGCTTCAATAAACAGTGCAGAACAATGCAGATAATACTTTTAGGCTGAGTGTTTGGAGGGGGGAAAGAGAGTGAGTGGGTCGGTTTTGCCAAACAGCGGAGGATAACCAGGACAGTCCGTCTGTGTCCAGGCAGAAGTTTCTCTCGCCGAGCGGAAATTGTAGCTTAAGTCGTGAATTAGTGGGGTCTCCAACATTATTTCCTATGCTTATGATCTTATCTCTCGTATTCTCCATCATCAGTATCACCCTCTCTATCCCTCTCTCTGCCCGTGTGTGTGTGTCCTCCCTCAGCCAGCTAATATCCTGCTGGATGAGCACGGTCATGTTCGTATCTCCGACCTTGGCTTGGCCTGCGACTTCTCCAAGAAGAAACCCCACGCCAGCGTGTAAGTATCTCTGTTCAAGCCCCTTATTGCAGGATTTACTCCTCTAGGGGAGGTGGGCTGGTTTAAATATTACCTGCACCGCTCAGAGGTTTTAATCCCGCTCAGAGAGTCCGGCTGTGTATCTGTATTTCTACCAGATAAGTGGTGGAAGAAGTACTTTGTTCTTTCACTTGACCAAAAGTATTAGCATCAAGATATACTTTTAATTAAATATTAAAATCCTTAGTCATCTACTCCTTCTACCATCATGTCACTGTGTATCTCAGTATTTTCTATCAGGAGCTAAAATGTCGTCCGAGGGGACGATGGGAGATATTTTTTCACCCAACCCTCTCCTTTATTATCCAACCCGTCGAATGGGGCTCCAGAGCGGCGCTCGCTGCTCCCCTCCAGCTGTAAACAAGTAACGAGCATGTGTTTGACATGAAGCTGTGGTGTATTTTGTGGCAGGGGTACTCATGGCTACATGGCTCCGGAGGTCCTTCAGAAGGGGACGGCGTACGACAGCAGCGCCGACTGGTTTTCCTTAGGCTGCATGCTCTTCAAACTCCTCCGAGGGTAACTACTCACGCCTTCCTTCCCCTCTTATCTCATCATCTTCTTCTTCTCTTCATTCCCGCCATGTCCCGACTTCCCGTCTGCTTTCAAAAACCCTCTCCTGCCTCTCGGAGTCTTTGAATCTCACACTCTCGCTCGCCGTCTGTTTGGTGTGTGTTTGATCTTGTTTGTGTGCGAGGCTGTGTGTGTGTGTTTGTTTGATCTGGAGTGTGTAAATGCCAGAGGTCTGAGCCTAGTAGGTCAGGAATCAGGTAAAAAGTGTGTGTGTGTGTGTGTGTGTGTGTGAATAAAGGTGTGTGTGTGTGTGTGTGTGTGTGTGTGAGTGAGTGAGATGGTTGCTGGGTTGGAGCGAGCAGAAAGAAACAGACAGAAGAAGCGTGTGTGTGCGTGTGTGCGTGTGTGTGTGTGTGTGACGTGTCTTTCCATTGATGTTGGGCTCCGTGTGTTTGAACACTTTAAAGAGGAAGAGTGTGTTGGTCTTTGGTGAAAGGTTGGCTGCTTCAGAGATGGATGGACGTGCTTTAACACTCTGAAACCTCTGTGTGAAAATGTTTTGTTCCCAAGTAAAACACACGGATTCTGTCATAAACAATATTACATCATTTATCTTACAGCAGAATGAGCTTTTACACTCTGGCTTTCATTGACTATAAACATTCAGCAGAATCTGAGAATCAGGATTTTTTTCTAGCAATAAAGATTAAAACCATCTAGAGTTTGGTTATTAGAATGAAAAGGTTATATATACAAAATGTGTCCTCACACTGGACGTCGCACAGTGGAGCACCAGCATCTCAGACCAGAACAGAAACAGAAGAAGATATACTTTATTAATCCCCCAGGGGAAATTGTTCTTTTCACTCTTTTTTTATACACACACACACAGGCTGAAATACACACTTCATGTACTGGTGGACATGCAACAGGGAGAGAGATGGTGGAGTGATGGGGCTGCCACGTTAACAGCGCCCCA
>JAGRRF010011243.1:1623879-1641284 GCA_019097615.1 Morone chrysops
TCACCTCAGTCAGACTGTGTCAGTTTGAACGAGAGAAACCTCTCTAAGGGCCAAACGTCGCGCTCCGTCTGTTAGAAAGAAAGCGTTGCGTGGTCGTCGTCGCCACCGGCGATCTCGGAAATGTCACTGCCCCGCTCGATGATTACACAATCATCCTGGTAGGTTTACGGCGTGAGAACGGAGAGCTGAAGCTAATTAAAGGAAAGGTCCACCCTCAAACACACCGAACACACTCGTCTCCGTTGCGTTCGAGCTGTTTCAGATCGGTTGTTTTTGTGACGGGGGGTTGAAAATGTTTGCACTCATTGCCGCGGCCTGCCTCATCTACACGGACTGCTTTACTTATCCTGCATTTCCCAGAATGCCTTTGGGACTCCTACAGGGGAAACTGTAAAGCTGGGCGCACGCTGTACGATTTTTAGGAGTAAATTCCGATGATTTTGGACCAAATGCCTCGATATCGATATTGTGACGATATCGTAGGAACGAATATTGGTGCTTTCACAAAATATTTGCACAGTGAGATTTCTGCTGATCAGCAATGTGGAACAGCGAGAAAAGTCCTGTAAGTTCAGAAAATTGCATCAATTTACTGCAACAGAAACACTGAGATGATATTTAGTCACAAAATAAAACGTCACTTCGTCCTGCGGACTGTTCTGGCTGTTGGCTGTTTTTTTTGTTTTGTTTGAAAGCTTTGAGGCAGTTTGCTAGCAGTAATGTTAACAAGGCAGAGACATCGTGTGGCTAGATCATTTGTGCCACTTGTTAAAACTCACCTGTACGGACTCGTTCATATCTGTGGTGATCGGAGGGAACGTCAGCCACAGCTCGACCTGCCTCTGTATTTTCCGTCTATGCGACGCGTTGTCACCATGGCGCTTTCAGACGCTGTTTGCCCAGAGAAAGTTTCAGACTTTGGGGAATTGACTTGTAGTTTTGCTTCAACTGTGCCAGAGCGAGTCAAAGCACGCAGAAATCCACCAGGCCGGAGCTGATGACGCCCGCTCTAGACGATCTAGACGAGCATATCAAGCTGGCAGGAAGTCGGACACAGAAACAGCCAATAGAATCAGTCAGTTTTCTCTAGATTATTGCGCTACATCCTGCGGCACCGGGCCGGACGGTAAGAGCTAATGTTGAGAAAAATTTTGAAAATACAGAACAATGTCGCGAGCCAAACCGCCTCGGTCAACCTCAGTGGAATTTGGGCGTCAGAAACTCATCCGACGCTATTTTGCAAACGGCACCCAACAAAGCTGAAGTATGTCTCTTAAATCGCAGTGTACGCCCAGCTGAAAGACGTTTCTCCAGGAAGAAACAAGCTCACTCGTATTGGAAATGCAACATTACATTGAACATTGTTGATTAATCTGAATAAAGTATTTTATAGATTAGTGATGAAATAGTGAAAACGTGTCAATGATGCATTCATGTAGCTTGTTTTAATCGGCCAAATGTGCCAAAATATTCCCATCAACAGATATCAGACGAGCAGAACAACAACGTAGAGCACCACTTTAACACTCATCAGCGTTTATCTCCCACTAAAGTGTTTCAGGGTGGAGTTTTCCTCAACGTTCATGACTTTGTCTTTTTTCTTTTGTTATTTTTCCTAAATGTGACACAGTTCAGATGAGGTGAATTTATGTTGTTAATCGGGGCTTTTTTTTCCACAAACCTCGTCGGAGTTCGGAACGAAGCAAAGGGCAGAAACGCGCACAATCTTGGTGTTAAAAGCACGCGGCGGAGGAGCGGGAGGAACCCATCTGCCGTCGGATACATTCATTAATTTCAGGGTTTTTTTATTTTTCATGCAGTTCAGTGTCCTCGTCTGTGATGTCCATGCATTTCCAGAGCTGTGATGTGTGACCTGCAGTAGGAAAGGGTTGATTTAGGGGTGCATTGTGATTCTTTTTTTTTTTTTCTTTGTAGCCTTTACCAGAGTCAGGGGGAGATATTATCGTCTTATAGAGAAATTTTGTCACCTCTCAAGGTGTCTTTTATTTTTGTAAACCAAAATGGTTTTTATTGTTTTCATTGAAATTTATGTTGTTGCACCTTTTTAGCCCAATGTGTTACTTAATAGTTGTTCAATGTGCCAAATAACTGTTGCTGATTGAGTGGAACCAATGGGGAAGCCTCCTTTTCTGAACTTTTGACCCTTCTCGCCGCGGACTCGGCATCAGCCAATGTTTAAAAAAAGAAACGAAAAAAACAACGCCGCCATCGCCGCCGCCACACAAACTCTGAAGCTGCGGCTGCGTCTCCGAAAGGGTCCAAAACTGTGAGCGTGTGAGCATACGTGCGCTTGAGTACCGCTTTGTATGTTTCACGCAGTGGACTCTCTTCTTTTTCCTGTCGCACACAGATTCACACACACGCTCAACACGAGACGACTTAAAAAGGATGGCATATAGGAAAAAAAATTCAAAGTATATATAAATATATGTGTATATGAAATGACAAAATGCTCTAGGTTTATTTAAAAGATTTAATGTAGAAAACAAAATGAAATTGTGCAGGGGAGGTCGGGGGTTTTGATGTGAGTATAATTGTTTGTGGTGAAGACTTCAGCTCAAATCTTGCACATAAAAGACTTTAGATATTGTACCTGCGAGTTCCAGATGATTATTTTTGTTTGAATACAGGACTCTTTGCTCTTTCATATTTATTGCGCGTGAGGGGAGCTCTCTCGCTCTGTCTCTCCTCCGCGCGGATGAGCCCTCAGCCGAGAGCTCGCTGTAGACGAACCCCTCCGGTTTACGCCATCAGAAACCCTCGTTTTGTTTTTCATACGCCACAGACAAACACAGATACTACTGGCTTTGGGTTATTATTGCCATTACGGTTATGATAATACTGATATATAATTGACAATATTATTCAATGATTATTAAATTTATTTTATTTCAATGATTTTTTTTTTTTGTTTTTTTGTTTTGTTCTCGAGACAGGTAGGAAGTTGCGTGTTGGACTGCTTGTAAAAACAGTTCATGAATAAAAATCCTTTTTCCGTGTTGCCTTCTGTCACGTTTGCTTTGTGTTCAGCTCACAAAGGTTTTTGTAAGGCTTGTATGATTGTACGAAGAAGCAGCTGCTCGCCTCCGTAGCAGCATGCAGAGAGAGAATGTGTTCATTTATTAAAGAGTGGGACAATTAAAGGCAAACAGGAAGTTTATAAAGCACTAAAGGGAAGGAAATGGAAGGGGTGTGTGTGTGTGTGTGTTACAATGCAGAAAATCTTCAGACTGGGAATGAGAGCCGTCTATCTGCAGGGTTCTCACTTGGAAAAACCTGGAAATTTAAATCAATGTAGATAGAAATTGACTGAATTGAATTTTTGCCATTTCAAATGTAATTTTGTCCAAAAACCAAAGATATTCAGATTAATATGTATAATATGTGTGTTGTGGGAATGAGAACAGTGGAAAGGTTCCAGACTAGTTTTCCAGTCATGGAAAAGCCTGGAATTTGATTAAAATTAGCAAAATTCCTCCCAATAATCCATGTTGTCCTGGAAACTTTTAATTGTATTTTAGCTCCTCACTCAGATTGCCTACATCAATGGTTCCCAAACTGAGGGTCAGGACCCCCCGTAGGGGTCGGGCCAGAGCTTCACAGGGGGTCGCAGGACCTTCTTGATTTTAAGGGCTTTAAGAAAACGTATAAAATATCCGCAGTTGGCCGATATCTCATCTGTTTGTTTTATTTATTTTTACAAGGTCCCTGAAAATGATTTCTTAAAGAGTCCTGATCTTCTTTGTCCAGAATGAGTTAATACGAAGTTATTTAACATTTTGTGCCGGTGGATTATTCCGCACTCACTGAGCTAAAATCTGCAGACAGAAATCTTCAGACGCTCTTTAACTGTTTTACTGCAGAGTGACGCTCACACTGACGGAGGACAGAGTCTGTCTCTGAACGCTGACGTTGGGTTCGACCGGTGGTGGAAATAAACAAATTTACTCGATTACTTTACTGTCCCTCCTTGTACTCGAGTATTTGCAGTCACTTCAATCAGGAGAGACTTTAAATGAGTAAATAAATTTAACTGACGGGTGCACACTGAGGATGAGAAATGTCTGTGGTGATCAGACTCCATCCTGACATCGTATTTAAAGGTTGGAGAAGCTGAGTGCAGGACACACACACACACAGACACAGACACAGAGAGAGAGAGAGGTTGGAAAGGAACAGGGTCACGAGGGTTCAGATGCATTAAAACTCTGGGTGCTTTTCATTGCGCTAACTGATGCTCCCTCGCGTCGTCCTCCCTCCTTCTGTGACCCGGCAACCATCCCCCATCCGCCATCCTGGAGGAGACGATGAGACACCGGTGTGTCCTCCGCTGAAGTCTTTCATTAAGTGGTGTGATGTACCAACATGAGTCTGTTTGTTTGACATGATTGAAAAACTGATATTAAAAAAACTGGATCGTTCTTTATTCTCACATAAAGTAATATGGAGATCTACACATTAGTTTACTGGATCAGTTCATCTCAATGTGTCGTAGCATCACACAAACGTATGTGGAGTTTTATTGTGCAGCCAACAGCTAATACAAAAACATAAATAACACTGATCCGTGTAGAAATGAGATTTAGAAGTAATATTAAGTGATTAAAGTCAACAACGGTAACAAACAATGTTACCTGGTATCAGTCAGTTTAATTTCCCTGTAATGAAAATCACACTGTATCTTGAAATCTGTGCACGTGCAGTCGCAGCCATTTCATCAAACGTCTCGATGGTCCCTCTGAGCATTCCCACAGTTCCCTGTAAAGGTCCTGAAAACACTCACAACCTCCTGGTTTACATACGAAGGATCAACATTTAAAAGCATCGAAGAAGAGTTTTACGGAACATGAACTGGAGCTTATTCGGATCCCCGAACTCTGAACAGCAGAACGAAGTTAAGGTGAATGACAGAAAGTAACGGAGCATCAAATCAGCTGCTGTATCATTGGACACACCCATTACACACTTTGATTATATAAAGGTTGTTAATCACACACACACATACGTTAGTGAAGTTAATTAAACTACAGATTGCAGGATTAAAACAATAAAGCTCTGGTTGGTCTTTTACTGACATCTCACTGTAAGACTGAAGGACAACGTCGTCCAGTTAAATCACTGCAGGACTTTTATAAAGTCTGCTTTCATCCAGTGCTTCAGGTTCAGGTTCAGACTGATTAACACCAACACCAAACACTGTTTTGATGATAATGTAGAAAAACTAGATAAGTACAGAGTACATAATATGATACAAACTCAATTTAATGAAGCAGCTTTAATTACTGATTTTAAGTGACACCAACTTAGTTTTTTAAGTTAGAGAAATATTCCTGATTAAGAACTTTTAACTGGATATTTTGTTTTTCTACAGCACAAATAAAAATTAAGTCAGTCACTTAAAATCTTAAGTCAAATTAACTTATCTGGTTTGACAGTCTAGTCTAGTTTTTTAAGTAAATGCTAATTAAAAACATCTTAATTCTTTTAAGCTAATTCCTTGAACTAATATTAATGACATTTGTTGAACATAATTTCATGTTAAAGTGCTCAAACTGAACCAAACTTCATCCAGCGTTTAGATATTTCTGAACTGAACGCTGCAGCTCGCTGCGCGGCAGCTAATGAAAACCTGACTCCAGGCAGCATTACTTCATCTTTAAAACGCTGCACATTATAAACACATTTCCAACAGCCTCCCTTCCTCACAAGAAAACAAGGAGGCTCCTCCTCTTCCTCACCTCGCGCCCTCAGCTGGAGCTGTCAATCACAGCCAGACAGCTGACGCGGTGCAGTCCTGTCAGAACAGCCGGCGTCCGTTAACACCCCGCCCTCCCCCTCACACTCACACACCTTCAGAAAACTCACATAATCTCAAAAACATCTCATTCTGCTTGTTTTTAAAACCTTAACCTGCTTCCTCCTCCCTCCTCCTCCTCCTCCTCCTCCTCTTCCTCTGTGGTTCAGTATCAAGCAGCTCTCCAAACAGGGTCGTCTCCCCCGTTCTCCTCCCCCCCTCAGCCTGCAGATATTTATAGAGGAGTCGTCTGTCAGGCCTGCCGTGTTGCTTATCACTGTGTGTCACTCTATTTCTGACCCTGGTCTCGGTGTGTCGTGTTTGTCTGTGCTGGTGTCTGTGGGACTCTCCGGATTCGCCTTTAACCTTCTGGATCTTTTGATTTTTTATTGCCGGGTCCAAAGGTACGCAGTGTGTGTTTTCTGTGTGTTACCGTCCAGCAGACAATTAGAGATAATGACATTCAACAGGTTTTATTTATAGAGGAGTTTGGCTGCGCGAGGAGGCCTGACGAGGGCCTGTGTGCCAGAAACAGCCGGGCTGTGATTTGACTTTGGCTTCAGACACAATATAACGTTGTTTTTATAGAGAATCTGTCTCTGAGGGCTTATTAGGAGCAAATGTATCCACTTATGTGTGAGAGAAACAGTTTGAAACCAGCACAGTTGGTCATTTAGGAACTTTTTAGGTCACACAAGACATAAAAAATTACAATTAATCTTGTGGAGTGAATTTAAAGTTAAAATAGAACCCACGGAGGAACATAGGAAAGCACTTTGAGAAGTTTTCTCAGCGTCCTGATTGGCTCGCTGCCTCGTCCTGTTGAAACTGACGGTCGAGTTGTTTACAGGTTGAGGTTTCAGACTGAGTAGACCCGGGTTGGACTGAGGTACAGCGATGGTTCCCAACCTTTTTCCCTAAAATGGCCACATTTCTGTGTTGTAGTGAACTGACAGCTACTGCTAACGTTAGCTCAGCTTGTTTCTCTGATAACTTAAGATCCAGACGTCCAATGACTAAAATCCTTCATCCAGTTCAAATCTAGAGTTAAAAAGCACCAAGATCTAAACAGTGGATGGTAGACATGTGGCTTCAGACTGGATCAACAGTCAATGTGTGTATGTATGTACAGATTTCTTTGAGGTTGAACATTGTTGGAAACATTTGGGATAATGGAAGAACTCAGCTACATATAGAACATAGAGCCAGAGTTCATACGCTGTTTTATGAGGCAATGTTACAGATTGTAGTTTTAATTATAAAGATTTGCCTTTTTTTGAACTCTTAATTTATGAGTTAAATACAAGAAAGCTACAACAAATAAGTCCAAGAGTTTGGCATGTAGCAGTGGACTCACATATATGAGCATATTGGAGAACAACAACAACAACAAACAAACAGCAACAGCTGTTAAGGAGAAATAAAATCAAAAGATTAAAATGAGGTCAGAGGATGAACTCCTGTGTAATATGTGTGACATCAGACTCGAACTATTGGTTCTCCACATATTCAATAAAGGGAAACTACTCTGTTCTAAAAACGAGTCTTTAATAGAGATTTCAAAAGAAGATGGTTTCATTTTCAGGTCACGTGATTTCCTACAGTGTAAGACTTTTCACTGTAAACTTACAGTAAATAACTGTATGTAATGTACTGTATGTTTTACACTTTCTTACTGTATTTTAGAATTACAGTTTATTTCTAGAAATAAAATTACAGTTCATTACTTTATTCTTCACAGTTGTGTTAATGATTTACTGTTAATTTTCCTGTATTATGTTTCTGCAATAATAATAATATAATAATAATAATGAGATTACAGAGACAATATTCCTTCTGCAGCTTCTTTTTAAAAAATAATTATTTAAACAGAAAAATGTCACAGTACAACAGAAGCAAAACTAGACCTGAATAAACTTTAACTTCCTGTTTATTTTTATTTTCTTTGTTTCGTTTTTTTCCTCTTATTATTTTTACATATAAAGGACCAGCGTGTGCACACCCAAATTAAACTAAAACTAATACAGTTAATTACTGACAAAACTGTGACCAGTACTGTGCTGTAAATTTATAAGAATTAATATTAAGACACAATTTCTTCCAACAGCACAATAAAAATAATTGACTTTGTGTTAAATGAATCCACCAGAAGCTTCTTATTTTTATTAAAACAATGAAAAACTAAACAGCTGCTTCATTTCCAACACTGGGACAACATCACTTTCTCTTAAACTGAATTAACAAAGTTGTGCGAGTACTCTTACTCTTAAAATAATGAAAATAATCTTGTTCCTCTGCTGGGATATTATACAACCATTGTTGTTACCTTTAAAATCTACCTCAATATTAGCTGTAATATCTTATTAAGACAAAGTTAGCTAGATTACTTTTCTAATACAAGACATGCTTGAGGAAATTAAAATGTTAAATTAAAATTGTTTCCGTTTCCATTTGCTTTTCTAAGGTTGTTCTGTTGTCTTATAGAATAAATTTATGTCAGTACTTTTTATTGACATTTCTTTTCTCTTGTTTATTGACATATTTGCTGTTGAGGTAATCCAAAAATAACGTAATCAAGTTACTTTAATATTATGATGCTTGGATTAAGTCACTGACTTGTAATTGTAGATTTAACTTCCAACCCTGGTGCCAAATGTAGAGAAATCAACGAGCCAACCTTTCTTATGCAGAAGTTAATGAGGATCTTTACTCGACTTGATACAGACCATTTAATCCATTGTTAAAGGGGTATGAGTGCAGATTTAATCCATGTGTTTTTGTTTAATACGTTTTTAAAGACCTTTAAATGTGTCAGGATTTAACACTGTAACAGGAAGCTCTCAGTATGATTAATGTCACCACAATGAAGAACAAAGAAGGTGTGAACTGAAGTTTTGTGAAGATTAAGTGACAACAGACCTCTCAACAGAAGGATGAGGAGACAGTTTCTTAAAGATTATAACAACGCCTCAATGGACACAAACTGACTGTGAAACATCTCAGAAATGGAAAAAACTGATCCGATCTGACTTTATTTGATCTGCGGGGAATTAAATGTTCTTTTTACTGTCACAATCTGCAAGTCGCAACACACCGAGGCTTCACTTTCTGTCACTTTCTGTCACCCGTCTCTCGTTGTTAGGTTGTCTTTCTCTGCCCGCACACACCACCTCTCTGACATCACATCTGGCTGACCCCGCCACCCTCACAGCTCCCCCCGAACCCTCCCAACCACCCGCCCACCCTCCTGTGAAACCATGGCTCTGTCTTCACGCTTAAAACTGTGGGAGCAGAAGGGAGGTGCAGAGTTTTCTGCATGCTGTGTTAATTGAACAACTAATGTATAATCTTGACTGCATGTGTGTGTGTGTGTGTGTGTGTGTGTGTTGTGTTGTGTTGTGTAGTAGCATTGATTACATGGTGAGTGGACCCTCTGTTCTAACCCTGAATCATCAGGACATGTCACTGTGAAGCCTGTCACTGCTGTGATCGCTGTGTTAGTCATTCTGCATGTTAGAGCTGTTTAAAGCCGCACAGCGTCACTGATGTGGTTCGAGGCTGACGGCGGTGGATATTTGTGTCAATGTTCAATACTTTTGTGCAATCAATACATTTTCTATGAGTAAAGCACTTCAATTCTACTAATTCTGTACTTAAAGGTTGAAATGTTGTGTTTTTACTGAGTACTCAAAAATACACTCAGTGCAAATGTATTTGTTCTTTACTTTAGCATTTTACCGTAGCTACTCCAGGTTTAGCTAATTAATTAAAAGCAAAATATACTTAGAGTAAAAGTTCTCGTTTTGCAGTAAAATGTTGTTAAAACCAGTTTTAAGCTAGTTTTTAGCTACTTTTAGTAGTAGTACTAGTTAATCCACTTATTTTGCAGTAAAATGTCCTGTTACTGGTTTATTATTATATTTACAGCTGTAGTTACTCGAGGTGGAGCCAGCTTTAGGCTCGTTTAATCCAGTGAGGGGTCGTGAGATTATTAATGGGAGAGAAAAGAATAAATGATACATAAATGTCATTTATAGGACTTTTAATCTCTGCTTTTTTCCAAATACTGTAAAATATAAATGAAACAAAAGCGTTTGTGTTTCCACCGCATCAATAATAAGAATATAGAAACAGCCAATCTTCTCTCTGATGATCTTTTTTGTTTAAACTGTTATCAGTTAAAAATTCCTGGTTCTACATTTAAATAAAACTTTACATTTTAAGTTAAAGATGATGTAATGCTGTAAAGTATCAGTAAACTGTAATATATATTATATTAAATTAGCATTAGCAGTCCTTTAATTGCCTATGACTGAATGTTCATTTTTCTTTCACACTTTGGGTAAAAAGGTCTGAATACTTTGTTTTAAACCACGCTGGGACTTTGAATCCTGCTCAAATCTATTTTAATGAAAATCTGAAGCACTGAAGTTCACGCCCTGGCTTCAGTTACACTTCAGTGCTGGTGTTTTTTTTTAAACTGCTACCATTGCTGCCACATTTTCTCTGGTTAGTCATCCAATACACAGAGGGATAAAAGCATTTTCAAGCGCACTCGTGTGGATCCTGGTCTAAATCTGGCATTAAAGGACCAGACTTTTATGAGCTGTATGAGGAGGAATAAAAGATATCCAAACAGATCCATTAGATGAGTTTAGTTTTGCAGCCCGGTCAGTTACTCAGCAAGTTCCTCCAAAAGTTCCTCCGACTGTAGCTCGTCGTCGAATGTGAAACAGCTGTCCTATACTGACCTTTATGATATTCCCTATTGTGTCAGCAGGTGATAACTATTAGTTAAATGTCAGGCCTCGGGCCACCTCTCGTTCCCTCGTCACAGCCGCTGACTCATGTTTCCTCATAAAAGCCGAGGACGCGCTGGAAAACTCTGAGAATTAACTCTGAGAATTAAATCATTACAGTTGAAGACGACAGGGTTTGACTCGCTACTCCAGAAGATAGCAATCGCTGATGTTATCTAAAGGTTACCGACAGTCAGTTATCCGGGGCCAGACCACATCCGGCCTCACAAAGCTAATGTAGAGAATGTGCAGAAAGATTCTATTTTTAAAGGGTCCGCTCACCCAAATGACTTAATACCATATTTTCTCTCTTTCCTCTGGTGGTATTGAGTCGTACAGATAGTTAAATGTGCAGGTTTTTAGATATTTGTCTTCCACTTTCTTCAGTAGCTAGTTGCTAGCTTTGGCTGCCATTTTATGTTAGGACACGATTAGCCTTTAGCTTAGTATAAATCTAGCAACATGTATCACAATCACTCTCCACCAGACTCCATAGAGAAAAGTGATCATTTTAGCTCACAGATCATCGTAACTTCATTCAAGGTGTAAAAGAACACTCCTATCAACGTTGAATGCTGGATTTCACCCTTATACAGTGGAGGCAAATTTATCTTCTTTTGTGTCGCTCACAGCTTTTATAAACATCTGTCGTCACAAACAGTGTCCTTGTTATTCTGATAATCCACCGATGTGCTCCCATTATTCAATACTTCTTACGATAAAGGGTAAAAACCCTTCAGGAGGGAAGAGATAAAATACGTTTATTATAATTTGGGTGAACCTTTAATGTGATGTGAATGTGTGCATGTACCGTCTTTTGTTCCCACAATGACTTGCAGTTTGTGTCTAATTCTACCTCCCTTTCATCCATCGATCCAACAGATAAAGGAGGAGAAAACGCCGGTGGCAACAGCCGAACCTCCGCCGCCTCTGTCCGCTCTGCCAGGCGGCTTCCTCAAACAGCTGGTCAGAGAGACGGAGAAGGAGACCAAACAGAAAGAGCCGGAGGTCAAAGACGAGAGACAAGTGAGTGGTAGCAATATGTAACTGTCATTAACAGCGCCACCAGTGGCTGTTCAGTGAACTGCAGTCAGCGTCCTGTTGACTGAAAGCTGTAAAATAACTGACGATCATATTTAGAATAACGTTACTATCTGCAATGTTCCGATATTTTATTTGGACCATTAGCTCCATACTACTAACTAGCTCGCCGTTTACAAGTCAGCCCATCAGCCAACACCACGAAGCCACCAACGCCAGACCCACATCGAGCATGGTGGAGCATTAAGGTCACATCCTTTGACCCTCATCCCTACATAGAACCACAGAGAAATCAGTTGGAGAACGTCTCATTTGTTAAGTTACAACCCGTTCACACAACAATTCCTGTTTGTTTTCCCAGCAGCCAAGCAAACTGAGCGACAACCTGGTGCAGCAGTTCCTCCTCCCGGATCAAACTCCTCCGATCCTCGAGGCCGAGATGTCCCTGCGGGCCGAACAGCTGATCAGCAACAGCAAGCACATCGTCAGTCCCGACCCCGCCGCCAAACAGGAGAACACACAGGAAGTAACACCGGAGCCGCCAAAGAAGCAACAGGACATGAGGTCAGAGAGGAGCAAGAGGACGCCGCCGGCCGAGCAACCGATGGGGAGGATAGAGGAGGTGAAGCAGGTGGAGAAGAAGGGGGAGAGGCAGGAGCCGGAGGGGAGACAGGCAGACACGACTGTAACAGAGACAGACAGGAGAGAGGTTCGTCTAACAGCCAGTTATCATCCAGAGTCTGACCTTTGACCCCGAAATAATTACTGATGTCTACAGTGTTTCATTAAAACATTAATTTTTTAAAAGCAGATTAATTTAATTTAGCATAATTTAAAATGTTCCTGAAGTTTTTATTTAACAATATTTTTTGTTATTATTGTTCAAGCAAGAATAAAATCAATAGTAGTTCGATATGAAACTTACAGGAAATACAAAAAGTGGTCCAATTTAAGGAAAAGTTGTGATTTTTGTGGTGAATTGTTGCGATTGTAATTAGTTTTTAGCCGGTAGAAGCTAACTGAAGCTAACTGAAAGTTGCGGCAATGATGCTCAAATACACAAAGTATTGTGTATTATTTGTCAATAATTCACCTCAAATATGTTAAAACTGATGTGAAAAGCCTGTTTTGAAAATGTAAGAAAAAGTAGTAAGTAAAGTAATTGTACACTTTAAACTACAGCCAGTAGTCAGTTAGCCTAGCTTAGCACAAAGACTGGAAACAGGTGGAAACAGCTAGCCTCGCTCTGTCAACAGGTAACAGAATTCACCTACCGGCGCCTCTAAAGCTCGTTTTAACAAAGTCTATCTCATTTGTTTCATTCATAAAAAAACTAAAGAGTGCCGGATTATTATTTCTGGGCTGGAAGTAGTGACTTCCTGGATTCCTGGTTGCCTGGCAACTGAGAGTGACATCAGATTTACCACAGCAGTGTAGCAGCAACAGCGAGCTAACAGACCTAACCTGTACCTGTCTGTGCTCCCTCAGGTGAGGGATGTGTGGTACGAAGCTGGAACTGTGTGGTACGTTCACAAGGATGGTTTCACCCGCGGTGAGTCATCAAACACACAAACACACACACACACACAAACACAAACACACACACTCTCTCACACACACACAAACACACACACACACACACACACACACACACACACACACACACACACACAGACACACACTCACACACACACACACACACACACACACACACACACACACACACACACACACACAACACAAACACACACACACACACACACACACACACACACACACACACACACACACACACACACACCATGATCCATGTTCATGAGAAGAGGGAGGAAACCCTGAAAGTGAAAGTGTTCAGTGGGTTCAGTCTAACACACACACACACACACACAGAGTAACACACACACACACACACACACAGAGTAACACACAACATAACACACACACACACACACACACTGTAACTAACACACACACACACACACACACACTGTAGACTCAAACACAAACACACACACACTCTCACACACACACACACATACACAAACACAAACACAAACACACACACACTCTCACACAGAACAATGTTATTAATATTATTTCTCTCACACACTCACTGACTGTAAATAACTGATCACAGGTGAGTCAACCGAAAGACTTCCACCGCTCGGATCGACAAGTAGAAATAGTAATTAGTTACTTTTATAGTTATATGACTTTTCTGTTACTCTGGTGGCTGAGGCTCATGGGTATTGTAGTATTTTTGACCAAACAACTATTTCCATGAGGAGGTTTGCCTGTGGACACGAGGAGAGTTTGGATTCTGGTCATTATTTCTACTTGTAGGTGTTCAATCAGTGATCAATAATCTCCTCTCTGATTGGTTACTCATTTCAGCCACTCAGCTGAAGCCAGACGAAGGAACACCTGAGCTCCCAGAAGGCCGAGTGAGGGTCCGCCTGCAGAGTGACGGGTCGCTGCACGATGTTACAGAGTTTGAGATTGAGAAGGTAGCTCTGGTTCCTTTGAACCTTTCTGTGTGGTTAACACTTCAGTGGACTGACTCTTCCTCATCTTCCTCCTCCTCCCCCTCCTCCTCCTCTTCCTCAGTGTAACCCGTCAGAGCTGGACCTGTGCGAGGATCTGAGCGACCTCCAGAGCGTGAACGAATGTGGAGTCCTGCACACTCTGACCAGTCGAGCTAAAGCCAACATGCCGCTAACGCACGCGGGACCCAACCTGGTGAACTTCTGGCCTCCGTTACAGGCGCACAGCAAGGTGACACGCGGCGGATCAGTCGCACCCGATCAACAAAAATATGATTGTGTAACATCCAACTATCAATAATATGAATCATTTAATTGGTGACCCTTCCTCTTCCTCCTCTCCTGTGTCAGACTCCGAGGTCTCGGCGAGGGGAGTCGGTGTGGGACGCTCCTCCCGCTCTGACCGCTCTGGTCAAACGGGTGTACGTGTCCATGGTGGGGACCAGGAGAGACCACAGCGTGTGTGCGGTGGGACGCAGCGGGACCGGCAAGACGACGGTGTGCCAGGCCTTCACCCACGCTCTCCTCAAACAGGCGGGTACAACCGGCGAGAAGATCAGCGGTGAGTTCAGCAGCCGGGCGCATTCACGTTTATACGCTTTGGCAACAGCACCCCCTGCAGCGATTTACACACGTTGTATTTTAACAAACTCCTCTTACACCATTCATCACATTGACTTCATATTTGGTCAGCGTGTTCTAAAGACAGTCACGATTAAAAGTTATCAAAATCCTGAGTTTTTGTCAAAGGGCGTGTCAGTGGCGCCGAAATTCGACCGCCGAAGAAACAGGAAGTTGTTGAAACTTCACATATTTGATAAAAGTCCCGCCCTGAACACATCTACATAACAATATTCAGTCATAGTCATAGCGCCCCCTACTGGTAGACAGGAAATTATATGTTCTATACCTGTGTGTACTCACAGGTTGATCAGATCCAGCCGGTTAAACAAAACTCATGAAACTCGACATAAATGTTTTAAATAATATTTCAATGAATCAGCCCCCGCAGCTCGTTTGACCAAGATATATACGAACATTAGTGGCCACGTGTATCAGGTTCACGCTAACAAAAAAGGCTCATGGTGCCAAACACCAAACCCAACAGGAAGTCGACCATTTTGAATTCAGTATTACATTTTTATGCCGTTTTTTGCCAGTTCTACACATTGTATTTTAACAAACTTCAGTGCAATCTAAAGACGCTCACGATGAAAATGTTATCAAAAGCTTGAGGTTTCATCTGACTGTCCGTTGCGTCAAAAATCAATGCTTCGCCATGGAAAAGGATGTTGTTTTATAATTTCAGTGTTCTTTGTCCAATTCCTCTTTTGCTTTGTGTCGCCAGTGGAGCGCGTGCAGGCCATGTTCACCATCCTGAAGTCTTTTGGCTGCGTGAGCTCTCCGCACAGTGACGCCTCATCTCGATTCGCCATGGTCTTCTCTCTGGACTTTAACCACGCTGGACTGGCTGCTGCCGGACACCTACAGGCACGAAACACACACACACACACACACACACACACACACACATACACACACATTTAACAGAGTCTAACACGGCTATATTTGAAGACACTCATGTCTCCTTCTGCTCCCTCCTCACGCTCCCTCCGGCTTCTCCATCAGACGATGATGTTGGACAAATGGAAGGTGTGTCAGACAACGCAGGGAGAAAGCAACTTCCTGGTCTTCAGTCAGATGCTGGCAGGACTCAATACAGATATGAGGTAAGCTACATTTAAGATGAAAATTTTGTACTCCATTACATTATTTGACAGAAATAGTTACTTTTACATAAAAAAATTATATGATAAGCTCATAAAATGCAACAAATGGTTCAGATTAAAGGGATAATTCACCCCAAAATCAAAATCCATGTTTCCTTCTACGTGTAGCAGCGGAGCAGTTTTGTGTAGGAACTATTCTCTTTCTACGTATCAGAAGGAAGGTTATGTTATGTGACTCAACAGTTCTTCTGACAGTTTCTGAATATCCTCCATCAGGACAGAACTGCAGCTGCATCAGCTTCCTGAGTCCAACTCTTTTGGTATCGTTCATCCCACCAAGGTACAGTAAGTGCAGCAGAGGACCTCAGCAGACTGACTCACCTTTCACATGAATCACAGGTGTAAATAAAGACATTAAAGTGACCTAACCCCTAAGTTATTCTACCTTATATGGTTACATAGCGTGTGACACTGTTCACAACAGCAGGAATACAGCTACTGGTAGTCAGAGCTAACGGAGCTAACAGAGCTAACCAGCCATGAGCAGCTGCTGTCAGACTTTCCGTGTCCACACTGGAAACACAGAGTGTCTGTTGGAGCTTTTACAGTCACTAGAAGCACATTCATGGTGGTTTGTAAAAGTTTCTGTGTGCTACGTGTGTCAGGCTAATGGCTACATTGCAGGCCACAGTCTGCAGAATGGAAAAGTTGGTTTTATAGAAGCAGGTTGGTTGCTTACAAAAGCTGCCACCACATACGTCACCTGCTTCCAGATCAACCGAAAACAAAATTCAATTGCAGTTGCCAGTTTTAACCAGTAGAGGGCGCCCACTATTAAAATACTTTGGACCAGATTTGGACCTGACTCAATCAACAACACCAGTAAATACCTATATACATGTGTTTTCTGCTCTGGTTTTGGGGTTAAGTTACTCTTTAATTATGGCTGAGTTCCATTTAGCTGCTTCAGTCTCAGGGTCCTGCTATTGTGCCTGCTGACTGTCACACTGTCATGGTTTACTGGGACACTTGATCAGAACGGAGATGCTGTTAAGGCACAAAAAGCATTTTTATTTACTTATTTTTATAATCTTTTATAAAAAACAATGGAAAACTAAACAGCTGCTTCATTTCCAACACTGGGACCAGATGACTTTCTGTTAAAGTTAAAGTTTGGTCTAGACCTGCTCTATTTGAAAAGTGTCCTGAGATAACTTCTGTTATGAATTGGCGCTATACAAATAAAATTGAATTTAATTGAAAATTAAACTGAGAAGTTGTGCGAGTGCTCTTACTCCGAAAATAAGGACAATAATCTTGTTCCTCTGCTGGGATATTATGTTACTGGTTAAATTGAGCTCAATATTAGCTGTTCAATTCAATTAAATTCAATTTTATTTGTATAGCGCCAATATATAACAGAAGTTATCTCAGGACACTTCAAATAGAGCAGGTCTAGACCGAACTCCTTATAACA
>JAGRRF010011243.1:1641529-1653311 GCA_019097615.1 Morone chrysops
TTATATCTTATTAAGACAAAGTTAGTTAGATTACTTTTCTAACACAAAACAAGCTTAATGAGATTATTTTTCTTTTTAGACAAAAAACTTTGAGCAAAGGACGTGATGCTAAAATTAATTGTTTCTGTTTCCATTTGCTTTTCTACATAGATTTGCTCACTAGTTGTGGTCTAACCCTTAGCTAGCTAACGATTGATAACTAGCTAATTATCTAGTGTTTTTTCTGTAGTAAAACATTAACACTTTTTCATTGTTTAAATAAAAGAAGGCTTCTGGTGCCTTCATGTAAGACAAAGTCATTTATTTTTATTATGCTGTTTGAAGAAATTGTGTCTTATTGGTAATTATTAATCTTTGATTAAGGTACAAATTCTTAAATTCAGCTCATTAAAGTGACCAAAATACTTATTTTAAGAATATTAAATTAACTGAGTTTTCATTGTATTAAACTCAACTTACATTCACCCATTACAGTCTTTCAGTGGTTAGATTTTTATGTTTATTTTAATAATTCTAGCCAAGCAGAATTGTTTTACCCCGATAGCAGATGTTTTTGCTCAATACAAGAAGATTTTATTATGTTTAAGAACATTTGGCTCTTTTCTAGAAGGGCTGTTTCTGCAGTGTTGTTAGGTTGAAGTATTCGGGGAATAAAAATAGAAAAATTAGACAAAAAGGGGGATTCTGAAGAGGCGAAATCATGCAGTGAGGAGACCCATCTTGAAGAGACTCAGGCTGTGATGGGAGATGAGATGTGACTCAGCTGTTCTTCCACTTTATTAAGATCCCTCCCTCCCTGTCTGTCTCCCTGTCTGTCTACCTGTCTGTTTCCCTGTCTGTCTCCCTGTCTGTCGGTCTGTTGTTAGGTTGAGGAGAAACAGCGAGCGTCCGTCGCCTTCACAAAGCTGCTGACTGCCATGGAAACGCTCGGCTTCTCAGCCAGCGAGCAGAAGGCGATATGGCATGTCCTGGCTGGTATTTACCATCTGGGAGCTGCCGGAGCCTGTAGAGGTAACACTGATTCATCACCATCATCATAATCATCATCATCATCACACTCCAGAAACCCTCCAGACACACACACACACATACACACACACACACACATTAGCACTGTTCATACTTTATACTATGCGGACATAAATATATATATTTAAGTACTGTACTGCTCCAGTTCAGAGGGAAATGTGCTCATAAAAACACATGACAAACTATTAATAAACCTAATTATTAATCAGAATTAATTAACAATACATGGTTTCTTCAATATTTGCTGCTTTTCTTGTTTTTAAATTACAGTAAACGGAATAATGTTGTAAGTTTGGACAAAACAAGACTTTGAGCTCTGGATAATTGTGATTATAATACAGAATAACAAATGGATTGATCAAGACAGATTACTTCATCCACTGTTGATGGTGAGTGGAAAACTAATGCACAGTTTAGATTAATTTCACATAAAAAAGCATATTAAAGAGATATTCCCCTACATCCTTACCTCTGTCAGAGGCTGCAGCGCGCTCCAGTTTAAAGCTGGTATCACATGAAACTACACAACCTAATTCCAATTCCATTCCATTGGTACCAACTATGTCATGCTAGCATGTCAGTAAGGGGGCTGAGTAACGCTCCAAAGTTGGGCTATATTTTGGCGATAGAAAAACTGTCTTAACCATTTCCAAAGGGATCCCTTGACCTCTGACTTCAAGATATCTGAATGAAAATGGGAACCCACGAGTCTCCCATTAGCAGACACTTTATGCTAATCCCATGCAGTGTTTTGCATGTGGTGTAAATGTGTTAATTTAGTGAATTTGAATATTCCTGCATACTAGAGTCCATAAACAGTGTTGGAATTGCAGAAACTGGGAATAACTGGAAAGCTGAGACACATAATTCATCCACCGCTGCATAAATGGTTTTGGTATTGGCACTAACAGATCTTTGAGCTCTTCTCCCAGCGGCGTCCCTCTGTGGATTTATATAACCGTGTGCTCTCTGCATTCTCCCCTCCTTGGCTCAGTGGGCAGGAGACAGTTTGTGAGCTTCGACAGCGCTCAGGTGGCCAGCAGTGTGCTCGGCTGTGAGGGAGAGGAGCTGCACACGGCCGTCTTCAAACATCACCTCCGACAGCTGCTGCAGAGAGCCACCGGGGGCAGCAGAGAGAGAGCTGCAGAGGCCGAGGAGGGTGAGACAGACAGACACACACACACTCTCTCTCTAAAGGCATTGCTATTGGGAGGCACAAGCAGGACTAACCAGGGCAGGCCTGAGGTTGAGGGAGGTGATACTGAAATCAGATTGAGGATGCTTCCAGTGCTAACGAGGTTTTAAAGCTATAATCTGTGACATTTCCTCATTAAACAGTTTATAAATTCTATCTCTATGTTCTATATGTAGTTAAGTTGTGTTCTTACACCAACAATGTTCAGGTTCAAACTCATCATAAAGGTCTAAAGGTTTGTAGGTCAGGTCTCTTCAGAATTACACAACTTCCTTATAATGATCTGTCACATATTCTACCTTAATAATTCAGCCTCTGCAATTTGCAATTTTAAATAATATTTCGATTAATTGTGAGTCTTCGTTCATGCCCACTGGTTCTGGTCTCTGCAGGTCCCAGGCTGACCGCTGCTCAATGCGTTGAAGGAATGGCTGCTGGACTCTATGAAGAACTCTTCACTGCTGTAGTCTCACTTATCAACAGGTAAGGATGTATCAGCAGGTCGTTATTAACAGGAAAACCTCAAAATAAACTGACTTACATCACAGACATCCTACAGCTCAACTCGTGAGTTTAATTCGCTCTTATTTACATATTTGTTCTGGATCTAAAGCTGTTGCCATTTTCTGTTTAGTTAACTACTGAAACAAACAGTGTTGGGCCATGAAAGGAATTACTTTTTATTTCTCTACTGTAGTTGAACCCCCTTTGACCAACCCTGTATCCATGTTCTCTCATCCCACAGCCACACATTTAACCTTTGTGTAGTGCAAAGTGCAAAAGGGTTTTTTACATGTGAGCTATGTTTGCACTTTCACAATTAATATTGGGCTTTTTTTGCTAAACAAACCTCAATTGAGGGGCATTATATGTGTGGCTATCGCTCAACACTATGCCAGCAAATGCCACTGCAGAGAAAAGCAGCAATTTTACCTCGCACATCATCCCAACTTTATTCAAAGTGAACAGAAACAGAATAAAACCGTCTCTGTTAGTGTTTCCAACAATCACCAATTCTGGTTTGGTGGAAATAAATCCTTAATTCACCGATGATAAAGAGATGATAAAAACAACCATTTCAGTCGCTCTACTCAAAGACAGTTCGAGCACTAACATGCATCCTCTGCTTCACTCCACCATGTGTTCACATACTGCTGTATTAATGCTCCAACTATTGTAAATATATATTTAACCTTACAGCAAAACTTTGAGTATCTCTGCTCTGTGGTATTGTTATTGATCTGAGTTCCTCTTCCATCACTGGTTATTGTCCACACAGACCACTGCCTGTCTGGTGTGTCATATGGATCTTTGTTGATTTCGATGACCTTTACTTCATAAACACATTCATTTGTTTTCCCTCCAGTAACTCATAACCACCACCTGTTGTTATGTGTTGTTGCGTGGGTGGATTAACGTGAAAGAGTGACATCAGTGCATAGCCTCTACAGTACGTACAGATACACACTCTCCTATAACATGCATACATGCGTGTGCTCTGTGTGTGTGTGTGTGTGTTTTGCGTGCAGGGCTCTGAGCACTCAGCAGCTGACGTTAGCCTCGGTGATGGTGGTGGACACGCCGGGCCTGAGGAACCCGAGACACTCTGCGGAGGAGCGAGGAGCCAGCTGGTCCGAGCTGTGTCACAACTACCTGCAGGAGAGGCTGCTGGAGCAGTACCACACACACACCTTCAGACACACACTGGAGAGATACGCACAGGTAGCGTCTGCACGTCCATATGTACAACTGAGCATCATCCTGGGCGTTGGCCAACAGTGACAAACACTGAACGCTGTAAAATAACTGACAATCATATTTAGAATAACTTAACTATATACAATGTTCCTATAATTGATTTGTACATTAGCTCCATGCTGCTAACTAGCTCACCCTTTACAAATAAGCCATCAGCCAACACCACGAAGCAACCAACGCCAGACCCACACCGCGCAGCCAAGACACAGCCAGCCAGACTTTGGACTTTTAATTCATGTTTGCAGACATAAACTGAATAATAATGCATCACAAAATAATGTGTTTTCGAGTTTATCTTTGTACTGAGAGAACACTGAGAACACTTTTCTCAGATGTAACATTACACACACATAAGAAATCATATTTGTAGCTTGTCATTAAAGAAGTTTCTGATAGTTTAAAGTTCATATTTTACTGCCCTAATTCAACATGACTGATATCCGTCAGTAAAGGTGGAACAGATAAAAGCAAACTGATGAAGTGCAAAAATTGTCTTGCAAGCTAAGGTACCTCGGTGTACTTGTAATGTAGGCTACTTCCCCAGTGACAGTTTGTACTCCAAAAGTACAAAAGCTCTTTCTTCTCTGACAGTGAAAGGATTACAGAGCCCCCAAGGAGACATGACCAAAAACTTTTTTATTTATTTTTTTAAGTTTCTGCTGCTTGCAAGAAACTCTCCGGTGTTCACCAGAAACCAGGTAGCACCAAAGTCTTCAGAGTAAAAATGTCTTTATTCTGCTGCTGTACAATGGAATCATTTTCCTTCAAGCATATTCAAAGTGCCCTTGCAGAGATGGTTTCTCACTAGTTTGTGGACTGATTTTTATTTGCCACATTAGCATCAGTCAACCACTTTAGTCCAAACTGAAATATCTCAGCAAGCATCGGATGGATTGTTATTAAATGTTGTTGAGACATTTATGTTCCCCTCAAGATTAATTGAAAAATTCAAATTCATTTGAGGGGAATTTATCTTGAGGTTGAAACTGTTTCTACATAAACAAGTCAAAGCAAACGTTAACAGATTAATTTACACATTTAAATTATCTCACCTGATGTTTTGGTCTTATGTTGTATTGTGTCCTTAATGTAAATAAACCTTCAGACCTTATTGTGATTTAATTATTGATGACTGTAAAAACGGCTGTAACAAATAATAAAGTAACTAAAGCTGGTAAATAAAAGTAGTGGAGTAAAATATTGTCCTCAATATGTAAAGTACCTCAGATTTGTATAATAATATGTTCTTGTGTTACAGGAGAAGATCCCGGTGGAGTTTGAGAATCCAGAGAACAGCCCGGCTGAGGTTGTGTCTGCGATCGACCAGCCGCCTCCACAGGTACACAACTCATCATAATCACTGTAAGACACATACATCTGGGAACAGCCACAACTTCACAGAACTTACCCTCACAACGGGCAACTCCACTCATTTCATACACAAAGGTCAATGTACTCGTCATCACTCGACCTTTGAAAACAGCTTCATAGTCTCATTAAATAACACAACAATGACAGATTTTTAACAGGAAGTCTTCACTGCAACCAGGAGGTCTGTCCAGTGTTTTTGGAGCTCGAACCTTTCTGGGAACTAACTGTCAGGATGTCTGCTGCTTCTATTTTCTTCTTTCTTCTGGAGCTGGAGGTTCTGGAGCAAAGAGAAATAAAACAGTTTGACTTGTTCAACCGTCCTGCAAAATCTTGAATAAACGATACCAGAGAAGGAAATCATTTCCACATGGGAAACAGTTTCAGGTTAATTTTCAAAATAAAATAAAAAATTGGCATCATCCAGCTGCCAAACTCCAGATAAGAGATGTGAGGAGTTGATATGCTTGAATTGCCTTTAATTATTTTTTTTGCCTCTCAGACAGCATACAGTCCACCTTGACCTAACACTTCCACTTTCATTCAGTTTATATTTTTATTTACAGTTAATGAATCAAAGATAAGACAGTAAAACCCAGCACTCCTTGTAGTAATTAGTGGTTCCCAATCTTTTCTCTCATTGACTAAACTGACGAGCCCTGACTAAATTATGGATATTTCATATTATATTCAACACATAACAACAACAGTAGTGAACAGCTGATACACTGTGATCAGTGAACATAATAACTGCAGGAAGTTTGAGCTGAATTTTGTGTGTGTGTGTGTGTGTGTGTGTGTCTCAGGTCCGGGCAGCAGATGGAGACCCCAGAGGTCTGTTATGGGTTCTGGATGAGGAGATGGTGACACCAGCCTCCAGTGAGAAGAGCGCCGTGGAGAGAGTCTGCCAGTATTACAGCAACACTGGTAAAAAGCCCTCAGCTGCACACAATCAGAGCCCCTCCCAGTGTGTGTGAGCTCTCTACAATGTGAACTGAGTGTTGGATATTGTGAATGTCCCTGCAGTGCGTCAGTGTGAGCAGCCGCTGCAGTGCGAGGTGAACCACCTGATGGGCTGTGACCCAGTCCGCTACGACCTCACTGGGTGGTTCGGTCTGATCCAGAACAACCTGTCGTCTCTCAACGCCATCTGTCTGCTCCAGAACTCCACCATGTGAGTCAGTTTAAAGGCTCAGGAGGCTGAACATGGATGAATGGATGTGTTATAGTAGGCGCCTGGCAGAATGGCCTTAAGATTTACATTTACTACATTAAAAATGCACTACATGGCCAAAAGTATGTGGACAATCTTGTCTGTTTACTCTCAGACAAAACTGTGAATCTAAACATACATTTAAAAATCTCAATGCACATTTACAGACTCATGTACACATTTAGAAATCTCAATATATACAATAACAATAATAGCAGTTCTCAGTACACATTATTTAACACATTCACATAATCTCCACACACATTTACAAATAATTTTGCTACAATAATAGTAAATATATAAATATAATTAATTATATTTTATCATCAATGTGTAGTGAACACTTATTGTAGTGAGTGCAGTTTGAGAATCTGATCATTGCATCTGTGCCGTCAGTTTTCATGTCGTACTTTCACATGTGATGACTTCTCTCTTTGTCTTCCTCAGAGGGATAGTGAAGGCCATGTTTACCCCCAGAATCTCTCTGCCCCCTCTGTGTCGAGGTCTGGGGGGTCTGGAGGGCAGCAGCCAGCGCTGTCTGCAGAGGAACGGCACCATCAGGAAAACATTCAGCGGAGGGATGGCAGCCATACGCAGACACTCCCAATGTATCGCAGTCAAACTACAGGCAGTAAGTGCACCTGTACACGCATCCATATCTCCAGAGAATACTTCAGGCTGGATTCAGTCTCTCTGTCACTGTCGCCGCCCTACAGGATGCTCTGGTGAACCTGCTCCGTCGAGCCAGGCCGTTGTTCCTGCAGTGTGTGATTGCAAAGACTGACGGTGGAAGTTTTGACGTCCCGGCACTCAGAGTCCAGCTGCACTCAACACAGATCCTGTCGGCCCTGCAGCTCCACCGCACAGGTCAGCATTCACACTGCTAACAGTGGTGGACTCTCTAAAACCCAGCATACAGCAATGCTGATGAGGTCCTCGAAAACAACTGTGTCTCTGTGTAAACATGTAGCTAGCTTAACATTAAGGAAACAGCACTGAAAATGTGTGTTTAAAAAAACTAAGTTTAGGGTCAGGCTGATTGAAGGTACTGCCTCGTCTTTTGGTTCAATTCAGGCACTGTTCACCTCAATTATTTGACATATTTTAAAAGTTATTTAACAAACTAAAAGGCTGGGCACAACACAGATGAAAATGTACATCTGAAATGTTATTAACAGCAAATAATGAAATGCTCACTTACTTGATTTCTTGAGGAGCTTTCACTGCATCTCGTAACACTTTAAGTTCCCTGTATTTAGCATTTTTAAGCCATGCAAATAGTTAATAAAATTGTTTATAACACACCATAATGTAGTTGTAAACAGATCAAGTCAATATGTCAACAATTATAACTTTTAAAATTATAATATGTTATATTATTGCAAATGTGTTTTCATTATTATTGTACATATATACACACAGGCTTTTATTGTACATAGTGTATATTTTTGTATTTTATTGTATTTTGTTGCATTGAATTTTTCTATTTTCTTACATGTTATCCTAAATCTATATTATAATGTTATAAACCATTCATTAAATGTTTATATACTAACTATGCTTAATATGTGGACTCGAAGTACAGTGTCACCCTTTAAATCAACTCTTTTTTTAAATATTAGGAAAAACTTTGCGCCCAGATGCCAAAATGAAAATAAAACTGATTTACCTGAGAAGCAGAATTAAAGAACATGCAGCCCACACTCATAAAGTGAGCAGATTTATCCGTTTAGCTCCACTTTACCTTAAAAAATCTGCCTATTTTTATCTGGACTGGCACAGTGCTGCTGAGTAAACAGGAGCTTTAAGTTACAAGTAGTTTGGAAGCAAACCACAGCCTGAATTTAATAGATTATGGGATTAAAGTTGGAGCAGTGGTGCTGATCTGGAAGCAGTTAAATCAGAAACATATTACAAACTGCTCACTGTTAAATAAGAGTGATATATTTGGACATAAATGAAGGTTTCGGTCGACATCCAGTCTGTCGATTTCACAGACAGAAATGCTAAATAAGGAGGAGTTATACAATATGCACTTCAGTTTATTATCATTAACTTTAATAGTTAATGCAGCAAGAATTAATTGCAGAAACAAATGTAGGGCTATCTTAGATGCAACAGTTAACTGGTGTTGTGTATTAAAAGCCTTCATTAAAAAATATTAGTAATAGTTTAACAGACTACACTATAAAAAATATCTGACCTGTAGAAATACAGTAATTTTTTTATCTACTTACACATGTAAAAACAATGAAATGACCTATAAATACAGGCTTACATTTCTTTTATATATCTTTAATTCTAAATTAATAAAAAAATTACACATGATTTTATATAAAATTAAAGCTAAAAACCAGAATATTACCATTGTTTTTTTTTTGTTGTTGTTTTTTTTACAGTGTAGTGTTGCTCCTTATTTAGCATGTAAATCTTCTTTTCATTTATTTTTATCTGCAGGGAGTCTTACTTACTATAGAAAACTAAATATGAAAATAAATTATGTGTTTTATCTGTCTGCCTTCCTCTCTCTCAGGTTATCCAGAACACATGACTTTGAGTGACTTCAGGTGTTACTTCCAGGCATTGTCTCCTCCGATTATGAAACGTTACGCTTCAATGTTTGTCAGCCACGATGAGAGAAAGGTCAGGAATCTCATCTCTGTCACACAAACACAACGTCTCTGATCTGCGGCTCTGAATTAAAATGTCCTCTCTGTGTCTTAGGCGGTGGAGGAGCTGCTGGTCGAGCTGGATCTGGATAAAAAGAGCATCGTCGTGGGTGCTGGCCGGGTGAGAACATGTTTGAACTCCTCTGATCAAACAGCAGAGCCGGCCGATGTAATGTGACTCACAGATCTTTTTCCTGCTGTGTCTGCTTCAGGTGTTCATGAAACGAGGAGTGCTGCGCTACCTGGAGCAGCAAAGGGACCAGCAGGTCACCGGCTGGTTGGTGCATCTACAGGCCTCCTGCATGGGACACCTGGCCCGTCAGAAATACCGTAAACTGAAGGTTAGTGTCTGTAATCTGTATGCTGATGACACACCGTTGCTCCTTCAAGAAGCTTAAGCTCTGGTGCAGCTGTAGAAGTCGGTAATCCGTCTATAATTTTTTCACCACTTCAGTGTTTTCTTCTCCCTGATAACTGGGCCATTGTTCTAATACAGCTTGTGTTAAAATAAACTGTAATGCGATACGTTATTTCACTCAGAAAAAAGTTCCACAAACTCAAGTAAACTGAAGTAGTTTTTATTAGGTTTTTTTTCCCACAATACATGAAAATAAAAAGTTATTTAGTGTAACTAACAAATTATTAAAGCTATTTGATAAAGAATGTTTTCTTAACTTACAAAATTGAGTTTGTGTAAATTTTCAACAATTCAGTTAAATTAACTTATCTGGTTTTACAGTGTAATATAAACTTTAAACATAACAGTTTAATTTAGTTTTCTTCACAGAGATGAATAAAATGTTGAGATATATGACGCCAGTGTGTATTTTTTTAAATGTACAGTTTATCAGTTGTCATAAAATATGTCACAAAGAGGTCCCTTAAGGAAAAAGACCACCGTAGTTTCTCCTTCACTCCTGGAAGACGAGTGGTAACTTCGCTTCAAGAAAAAATCCTACACACTGGTCCTTTAAGTTCACCAAATACGGCCCTTTAAATGCACACAGTGCTAACGTTTCAATTGGTCATTTCAGTCTAAATGTAAGTTAAGTTATGTAAGTGTGTGTGTCCAGGTGCAGCAGATGGCGGTCACCTGTCTGCAGAGGAACCTGAGGGCTCTGAGAATCGTGGCCAAGTGGAGCTGGTGGAAACTTTTCTGCCGAGTGCGACCTCTGCTGGACGTAAACATGGACAACGAAAGGCTGCGGGCTAAAGAGGTACACACACACACACACACTTAGCTTACCATAAAGACTGGAAACAGGGGGAAACAGCTAACCTGGCTCTGTCCTACCAGCACTACTGAAACTCATTAATTCATGTTAAATCTTGTTTGTTTAATATGTGAAACGCCAAGGTGTGAAGGCGGTTAATGACTGTTTCCTGACTCAGTGCAGTCACTTCCTGTCCAACAGCAAGGATCAACAGCCTCGTTCTGCATTAGAGAAGTTAGAACAACCAAAGAGCTGATAGAGCAACAAGAAGAAAACACTGATGCTTTCTGTCACACGTAACGTCTCTTACATGAGCTTCTGTTATGTTTTGTAAAATTATTAAACTCAATTAGTTCAGGAAATTATGGATGGATTCGTTTTCAGACGTCCTCAGATGTTGGGTAACTTTTTGAGTAACAACAACTAGCAGATTGTGCTGAGTGGTGAGTTTAAATATATTTTTAATAATCAGGTCGATTTGGAAACTCTGCTGACCTCGGCTGTTTCATATTTGATCAGCTGCTGATGTTTCCTGACCCTTTTAGAGAAACTTTGGAAACCTGTGGGAGCAACAGGTGACAGTCGCAGTAAAAGCTCCGATGGCTGAAATGATGCTAACAAAGAGTTCATATAACAAATCCTTTCAGACGCAACTTTGAAAGATGCTTCAGTCGCCTTGAGATGTCTCTTCCTCTTCTTCTTCCTCTTCTTGTCAGGACGAGATATCGGCTCTGAGACGACGCCTGGAGAAATCAGAGAAGGAGAGGAATGAGCTGAGGCAGACTGCAGACAGCCTGGAGACCAAGGTTTGTGCTGCAACACACAACCTACACACACACACACACACACACACACACACACACCTCATGTCGTTATATATGTGTGTGTGTGTGTGTGTAGGTTATGGCGGTGACATCTGAGCTAAGTGATGAGCGTTTCCGTGGTGATGCGGTGGGTCAGGCTCTGGATGTGGAGAGGGCAGAGAGACTCCGGCTCAGCAGGGACAACAAAGACCTGCAGGTAGGAAAAAGTAATCTATTACTCACCGGACGAGCTCCAGCTCTTTGCTGTTTAACAACTTCTCTATCACACACCTGAGGTTGCTGCTGCCTCTTCACAGTCAAACATCTCTTTTCTTCTTCCGCCAGGCTCGTCTAGACCAGTGTAAGGTCACCATGGAAACGCTGGAGAAGCAGCTGGAAGAGGAGAAACAGAGAGTCCAGATCGCTGAGAGCCAGAGAGGAGCGGGGACAGGTAGAGATCAGGGTCTGTAGGGGGGGGGTGGTGGAGGAGGAGGATGCCGTCTATGAAGTGCTGAGAACTCAAAAAAATGAAA
>JAGRRF010011243.1:1654476-1664944 GCA_019097615.1 Morone chrysops
GCGGAGTGCGACAGAACTGAAACGTCACTGTCGCCGTGTGACCTCTGACCTCCAGGACGCCCGAGTCCTTACTGACAGCCTGCAGAGCCGCATGCACGAGGTGGACCGCAAACAGAGGAGGTCTGTGTCCGCCTGTTCCCCTCAAACTGTCTGAGTCATGATAACCTGTTGCTTCATTAGCTTATTCTTTATACTCTCAACACTGGGGGGGATGTGAAATGTTTTAATTTCACTCCCAGGTCCTGGAAAACCTGGAAATTTAGAGACTAGTATGGAAACATCTGGAAATGTAGTAAAATGACCATGTTATGTGAGCTGAATCCTCTTTTTGTTGTGTGTTTGTTCAGGTTCGACAATGAGTTGACTCAGGCTCTGGAGGAAGCCGACAACGAGAGAGAGCTGAAGGACAAAGCCTGCCAGGAAAACACAGCTCTGGGGGCGGAGATATACACCCTGCGCCGGAGCCTGCAGGTGTGTGTTTCACTAGTGTACAATCACCTGAAAATAAAATGTTTCCATTACCTTAAAATGAGATGTTTTTATCAACAGAGGGAGTGGGTTCTCTTTTTGTGTAGTCATGGATACGGTGTGGTAAGGAGTATACATCTCAATATGATTCACGATTAGTAGGATCTGATCAGCACTGTTTGACAGTTTGATCTGAGTTTGGTGCGTTGAGCTGGACCAACTCACTGAGAATGAGCTGTCAATCACAAGGTAGCCCCGCCCTAAAGCATCCCCTGCTTTATGGTCTGTTTTACTCTAAATGGGACCATCAGTTACTAAATGAACATCATGCTGTATGGAAGAAGACTGAAACTAGAGACTGAGACCAGAAACTCATCAGGAAACGAAAGACTGAGCTCATCAATCAGCTGAGAAGTCGACTCATTCTCCATTAGAGTGAATGGAAATAGAGCTGCCCCCTGCTGGCTGTTACATAGACTGCAGGTTAAAGATACTTCTGTTAGCTTCACTTCACAGACACAACAATAATGCACACACAAACACTGCAGATAAAGCTCTTCAAAGTAAACATCAATGACCATCATTCATCAAACAAACCTGAAAAAGAGCACATAATCTATTGTGGAAATTACAGTTGTCACATATGATTCATGAGACGATGTCACGCCGTTAAAGTGACGCAAATTGCCTCGTAGATTGATGAGTCAGAGACGTTGGAGTCAACGGGACATCTGACATATGACAGACGGTATGTTGTGCAGATACTCAAAGGTTTATGTCATTGTATCCAAACAGCAAGAGATCTGACCTTTCACTCCTGCACTGAACACACAGTCCAGTCATCCAGTTATGCTCCTCTGCCTCTGCAATTTCCCATTGTTGTCAACTAAAACAAGACGGTTAAAGACATGCAATAATAAAACTAAATGGATAATTGCAGAGGAGGACGGGAGCCATCACAATAATGGTTGTTCAGGCCGGAGTACATCAGAAACAGAGATGAAAAACACAAAATAAAAGGTAATAAATTAATAATGTTATTGTTCCCTGTCAGTGATTTAGTTCTTTAATTAAATCTAAAAGGACAGGTAAAGAAGGCTTTCAAACTTTAAATTAAGACTTTGTAACTTGTAAAAGAAGAAATAAAACATTATTTAATGAATTAATTCATAAGTAAATTCTCAGTTCAATACACTCAATACACTTTTTACTGATCCAGATAATTTTATGTGAATTAGCTGTTAGCTTACTCTGCTGAAATTACTTTTAATTGTGCGCTGTGCTTAATGGCGAGCTGAAATATTCACTAAAATACTTATGGGGAACTTTAATTTTGTGTTGATTGTGGCACCCCTGTGCATAAAAGCAATATGGTTTCTACTGCCTTGTTTCATTGATTTCATATATATAGAAATATCCAATCTTCTCTCTGATGGTGTTGTTTGTTAATTTTGGTCATATAGAGGCATCAAGATTACACTGCGCCTGTTTATAACCAGTTAAAAACTCCTTGTAGAACCTTTAAAGCTCCAGTGTGTCACATTGAGGAGGATCTATTGTCAGAAATATAATATTCATAGGTATGTTTTCATCTGTGTTTAATCACCTTAATATGACACCTTTCACTTGGAAGGGTGAAGTGAGGGAGTTGCAATCTGCACTTCTAGATGCCACTGAAACCTACACACTGGTCCTTTAAGCAAAAGTAGTACCACAGTGTAGAAAAGGTAAAATATCAACAATAAAAGTAGTGATCAGAATAATAAATAGGATACAATTATATTATAATTATAGATACATTAATGTGTTCAACTGCTGTTTATACTGCTGGGAAGGCAGCTTAATCCATAACATACATTTTTTAGTTGAACTGTTTCCTCTCTTCTCACAAAAAGTCTGCTGTTTACTGTCTTTGTTTTCATGTTTCTGTGCTTCAGTTGCTCCCCTGTGGCCAAACCTGCCAAACTATCCTTGAGCGAGATTAAGTTGCTTAACCTGCGCCGGCTGCAGACGCACTGCAGAAACCCAGAATCTCTGGTTGGAGGATGAACTGAAGTGTTTTTGATATCAGCAGTGCTTATTGTGTGGGTGTGTGCAGGAGAGCCAGTCAGAGGTGGGCCGTCTGCAGAAGCAGAAGGAGGAGTTGTGCGCTCAGATCCGTGACCTCAGCCTGCCGGTTGATCTCGCCTCCGATTCGCTACCTGACCTCAAGAAGCAGCTTCGCCTCCTGGAGAGCCAGGCCAGCGAGAGAGCCGAGGAAATCACCACACTCACTGCCAAAATACAGCAGCAGCAACAGGTGCTTACGCCGCACATGCAGACACGCTCACATTTATACTCACTCGCTGCCGTCTTCCTCACCTCGGCCCTCTTCTCTCTCGTAGGTCCACATGCGCTTTGAGATGGAGATGGAGAGGATGAAGCAGATCCATCAGAAGGAGTTGGAGGATAAGGAAGAGGAGTTAGAGGATGTACACAAGCACTCTCAGAGGCGGGTAGGTCAACACATTATAATCAGTTGATGTAATAACTGATTCATAACTGAAGGCCATACAGGGTTAAGTGTCCAGATTCAAACTGCAGCCAGAGGTGGAAAATAAAAAGTACTTTGGCTCAGATTGTTATTCTAAGTCTCTGACAAGATTATAGAAAGGATCCCTATCACTCTCCACCAGACATAGAGAAAAACATCAATTTTAACTCACAGATCATAACATCGTAACTTCATTCAAAGTGGACAGAAACAGAATAAAACTCACCAAAACCGTCTTTGTTAGTCTTTCCAACAATCAAAAGTAAAGGTTTCAATTCCTGCTACATCAGCTGATTCCCTTATAGCATCCAATGATAAATGTCCTTCGAGGCGCCTTATTTAAGCAGTTTTAGCCTTTCTACCTTTGCTGCTCCTCCTTTTATGCTATATCTTGGTTGTCACTGATTCTTGCTCTGTTTGGTACCCTGGAGGATTTCTTGCTGCTCTCCTTGTCTTAAACTTTCCATGTATGCACAGGGCTGAGAGGTCCCAGAACAGAGCAATACCGCTAAAAATATAACATTCTGCATTTGGGAATAAAGTTTTCTTTTGACAGAAGTGGTCCTGACCGAACTCTCGATTTAACATTGATGGGATAAAGCATCCAAACACGATGAGCTCTCCAGCCTTGATCTGCAGAGCCGGACACCGTTGTTCCAGCTGCACTCTGAGCCTCTTTCCGTTCTCGTCGGCTAAATTCAAACTTCCAAGGATGCGAGTTTGAACTTTCCCTTTATTGAGAAAACCTTTAAAACATGTTCCGAATATCATGCAGTCTTTCAACTGATAAAAGGAGAACCAGCTTCAGAAAAAAAAAAGAAAATTCAGTCTCTACTAACGCTGAACTTAAAAGCCTTTTGTTGTGTAAGAGAGCAGTATTTTTGAATGTCCTTCCTCGGCTAAATCTTTTCACTGAATGATCCACTTAGGTTTTTTTTTCCTGCTTCATAATGTTATGCAACCAGACAGCAGTTACATCACTTCTCTGCAGTTACATCAAACAGAAAGCACGACGTTCACACAGGTTTTTGTCACCCTCGTCGAGCTGGGAGAGAACAGGAGATTGGACCCAAATGCAGACAAAGAAGGGCAGATCAGATGATGTAATAACAAAAATAAACAAAACAGGAACAGATGAAAACCGGATAAGGCCGTCGAAACAGGCAAACAAATCCCTGAACCCTCACAGACGTCACCTGGGAAGTGCTTGACTGCGACAGGTTGCGAGGGTCCAGGACATCTGTACCCCTCCAGAATTAATTCATTAGTTTGGAATATCTGAATAAATCTCAGTGTACTTGAGAACGGGGCCCCAGACATTGACAAATGCACTGATATTAGTTCTTATTAGTTTTATTCATTCTAGCACAGCTTGTAAAAATTCCACCAAGGGATCAATAAAGTTTTATCTTCACCTATAATAGTACTTCAGAATATATTTGTTGCTGAAATTATCATATAAATGTAGTAACAAGTATTTTCCCTCCGAGATGTTGTGAAGTAGAAATATAAAGTAGCAGAAAATTAGAATATTAAAGTAAATAAAACAAAAACAAAAGTACTTCAAACTGCACTGTAAAAACCTGATGAGTTAACTCAAAGCTTTGAGTACAAGTAGCTCATTTATTGTTAAGGAAAGGTACATTTAGTTAATAGCACTAAAACTAGTAAGTATATTAAACTCGTGCAGCATTTTTCCAAACTTATTTAAAATGTGTGAACAGAATTTTCTTCCACTAAAGCAAATTAATTACATTACTTTTAAAAACAGGATTTCTGGGTGAAAGTAGTTTTAAAGCTACATCTGTTTTTAATAAAGAATTAGACTCTGATCCAGTAATGCTACATTCACAAATTGAGGGCACTTGCAGATGAAAAAAAAAGCTAAATGTTTTAACCTATGCTGCACGTTAAAGCATATTATTACCTATAAAATATATAACATGCTGGTCTACAGGTAAAACTGGTTTATTTTTTCATGCATGGTCTCTATTTATTGATTATATAGGACTTGTTGATATGTTATATATTCTGTAAGGTTCTTCCTAGATCAGCAGTTCTAAACCTTTTTCCTCTTTTCTGTCATTTAGTAAACTGACTCGGGGACATATTTTATTCGATATTTCATTTTATTATTATTGTTATTATTATTCAAAACTGTACAATGAACCCAAATAGTAAACGAAGTTTGTGTAAAATGAGTGATTTGAATGAATTTTGAGGAGATTATTTCCCTTATTTAACTTTTTATACAAATCTCTGTCTTTATTATGTTTTTTTTTTATCATTTGAACAATACAGACATTAATAAGCTTATTTTCTCTTCCCTGGTGCTTGACCGTTGTTCTATTAGACGATTTACATTTACTTTTGTTCACAGAAGTGAACCAAATTCTGCGATATATGTTTTCTCACACAAAATCAAGAAGGCCTCATGACCCTCTGTGAAGCTTTGGTGACCCTTACTTGGGGGCCCGACCCCTAGGTTGGGAACAACTGGCAAGGAATGAATGCTAGATGCTGAGGGGAGTCTTTGTTGTCTCTATTATTTTATTTTTAATGACAATCCACCATGCTTGTGAACTGTGCTACGCGTACAATTTGTACAATTTTGGAGGGTTTTAATGTGAAATCTGTACATGTGGATAGTATGTGATGCATAATATATGTACTCGTACTTCAATCTGGTACCTTGAAGACTTTAACTGACCAAACTCTGTCTGATTTATCCAACAGAAGATCATTGGGACTGGCGGACTCCGCAATTCTGTGCTGTTTATGTCTTTACGCTCCTCCACAGACGCTGATGAAGTTTTTATGCTGATCATTATGCATCCTGCTGTAGGGGGAAACTTCCTGTCAAGGACAATAAAAGCTCGATCAGAGTGGCCGTTTATCATTTTTGTCTTTTTGTGTGTGTGTGTGTGCTGTGTGTGCTGTGTGTGCTGTGTGTAGCTGAGGCAGCTGGAGATGCAGTTGGAGCAGGAGTACGAAGAGAAACAGATGGTGATTCATGAGAAGCACGACTTGGAAGGACTCATAGCAACTCTGTGTGACCAGGTGCACACACACACACACACACACGCACTGAACTACTCATATGAAATCAGTTCGTTCAATCGTAACGTTGGTTGATTTCTGGGTGTGTGAGGTTTATTCCCACAGTGAGAGTCCGTCATAGATCATTATTATTGTGGGTTAAAGTTCTCTAGCTGATGAATACATCATCACTACATTACAGGCACCACAAAACAAGCATATGCAGCTAATTTAGCGCTCTGTCTCTGTCACTGTAATGGACTCTTGATGAGTGGCCCGGTCCTGGTCTGTGGCCAAGCTGGCGTACAGCTCAAGTTCAAGTGTTTTCAAGTGTTTAGAGGGAAGATTTTCCAGATAAGATTCATGTAATGTGTCTCGTCTTGCAGGTGGGGCACAGAGACTTCGATGTGGAGAAGAAGCTGAGGAGAGACCTGAAGAGGACTCATGCGCTGCTGGCCGACGCCCAGCTGCTCCTCTCCACTGTCGACAACCCGGGGCAGAACCTGCCCAACGGCAGCAGGGAGCAGATAGAGCGTCTGCACTGCCAGGTACACTCACCTGATGTAATGATACAATGATTGAATGATTCAAAGAGCAATTCACTTTTAGTTAGAAGGTGAAAAAAAGGTGTATGTAAGTTTTATAAAACTGTTGTTAACAGCACACACCAGTGGCCATTAAGTGAACTGCAGTCGGTGTCCTGTTCACATTTAGCTACCGATTAGCGACGTCATTTCTAAGATAACGTTAGCTAGTGTTGCACACTGTAGGGAATCATGATAAAAACATAAAAACACATTTAAATCCGTCCACGGGCAACCAAGAAAGTATTTTTTTAAGTTACGTTACAACCTGTTCACACATTGGCAAAGAAAAAAGATTAATACATAAAAATAATACGTAAAATGCTTCAAAATCTTACATATGGATACAAAAATTGCACTTAAAGAAACCAGGGTAGGCTAATAGAGTCTGTTCATTCCCTAACAGCCAATACAGTAATGGTATGGAAATCCTGCTGTTTATCATGTTGGCTAAAGCTTTGGTGACATTGTTGAACAATAGGTCGACTGTGACAGGAGATAATTACATATTGTACGTATTGTGCGATTCACAAACTCTCTGTGTCGCCAATTAGCTGGAGGAGAGCGAAGCGAGGCGGCTGGAGGCCGAGAGCATTCAGACAACTCTGTCCCAGGAGCTGGAGAACACTCAGATTGAACTGGAAAATATCTGCAAACTGAAGAGTATGGTGAGTGTGGGTTTGACGGGCTCAGACAGGTGACAGATTAAACATGAGCGTAGAAACAAAAGCATGATTGAGATGAAACTGACATGAGGGAGAGTTTTCTGTCAGCACACAGTATTCATTGCTTTCCCTTAAGGGACGTGTTTACTATCACAAGTAAACTGGCTGATTTGATGGATATTTCATATTTTATTTAATGCAACATTAACAGTAGAGAACAACTGATAAACTGTACAAATAGTGAACACAATAATGCAGGAAGTTTGTGTAAAACGAGCTTTCTTGATATGCTTCTTTCTGTCTTTCTTTTGACACTTTAAGTGTTTTCTGCACATTGTTCTATCAGCTCTTTGTTTTCTAACGCAGCACAAGGCTGTTTATCAGAGAGTGAAGCTCTGTGAATATTGTTTGTGTTCAGGTCTTCAAAGTTTACATTTTAAATAATAATTTAAACCTTAAAAATAACAATTTCATTTATTTTTCTTCATAGAAATGAATACAATTCGATGAGTTGTGTTGACATAAATAAGGTTGAAAAATTTATTAATAATGTATATTTTTATTTAGTACACTAATGCAATAAGTTATTTTAACTCAAAAAAGTGTTGAAATAGATTACATTGAAAATTTTAAGAAACACAAACTCAATTCTGTAAGTTCAAAAACATTCTTGATGAAGAAGCTTTTACTAGTGATTTTAAGGGACAGTAACTTAGTTTTGTAAGTTAAAGTACTTTTTACTGGGTATTTTGTTTTCACAATACAAATAAAGTGTCACTTAAAAAGACAACTTGTTTTAAAGTAAGTGGTAATTAAAAATACATTAATTGTGGAGGAAAATTCCCTGAACTCTTTCTTTGTACCTTTGTTGAACACAATCTCATCAGAAGTCGGCAGACCTCAGATAACATCTTCCAAAGTTCCTGCGGGGAACACTGCTGATAGAAACTGAAATCACACCTGTTTATCTTCATCCAGGTGGACGAGCAGTTGGCTCTGCTGCAGCATGAGAAGGTGGACCTGCTGAAGAGACTCGAGGAGGACCAGGAAGACCTGAATGAACTGATGAAGAAGCACAAAGCGCTCATCGCTCAGGTACGGCTGTCGCTCCACCGTTTCTCTCTAGCTCTTATTAATCCAATAATCTTAAACCTTAAAGTGTCTTAAATGCACAATATGTAAATTCTGTCACTTGGGGGTCTCTCACATCAAAACAATAAAAAAAAGACAAAGCTTGGTGAAGTAGTGTGGGATCATGGGAGTTGCAGTCAGCTTCTCCCAGTAAGGATTCCTTCAGTGTTCATCGTTCAGGAGGTTTCTACCAGGAAAACAGACTCAGTTACATATTTTATGGATTTTTAATATTATATTAAAAACTGTGCAATTAACCCAAACAGTGAACTCGGATTCACCAGAGATTTGGATGAATTTTGTGCAGGGAACTTTTTATACAATTCTCTGTCTGTATTATGTATTTTTAAAATCATTTTTAACAGTCATACAGACTTAATCTGCTTTTTTTCTGAACAATTCAGTGTTATCCTGTCATTGTTCTATCAGACAATTTACCTTTCTTCAAAGAAATTAACCATACACTGAAATATCGGCCTTCTGTGTATATTTTTATTTAGTTTTCTTAGAGGTCTTTAAATCAAGAAGGCCTCACAATCCCCTGTGAAGCTTTAGCGACCCCCAGTGGGGGGCCTGACCCCCAGGTTGGGAACCTACCTAACTTTAACCTTAATTCATCCTGAAGTTGAATCTCTGCCTCACTTTCTTTCTGGTTTAGTCCTCCAGTGATATTTCTCAAATCAGAGAGCTTCAGGCCGAACTGGAGGAGGTGAAGAAGCAGCGGCACTCTCTCCACGAGGAGGTGAGACCATCAGAACGTGAACCCCAATGTGCAGTCACAGACCTTCGGTGGCGTATCTGTGCATTCATCTGTCTCTCTCCTCTCTCCACCTCACCCATCATGCAGCTGCAGCAGTGTATGTCGAGGGTGCAGTTCCTGGAGTCGTCCACTGTGGGGCGCAGCATCGTCAGTAAACAGGAGGCACGTGTATGTGACCTGGAGAATAAACTGGAGTTTCAGAGAGGCCAAGTGAAGAGGTTTGAGGTGAGAATGCATTCCCACTCTCCACAGTGTCCCCCCTCCCTGCAGGGCTTTTACCTGAACGTTGTCCTGGGTTGTGCAGGTACTGGTGCTGCGTTTGAGGGACAGCGTGGTCCGTCTGGGAGAGGAGCTGGAGCAGAGTGCCCAGACCGAAGCTCGGGAGAGAGAGAACGCCCGATACTACCAGCAGCGCCTGCAGGACATGAGGCTGGAGATGGAGGAGCTGATTCAGAGAGAGCAGGACAGCGGCCGCAGACGCATGGAGCTGGTAACAAACCCTCACACCGACAACCGCATTAAACACTGTAAATAACAGCAGCAACCTCGTACCCATTAAAGCATCCTCTAAAACTTGATTAACTGTATCTAAAGTACTGTTTTCTTACTGTATTTTATAATCACAGTTCATTACTCTATTCTTGTCCATTTAACTTGTCCCCTAACTATGAAGCTGTGAGGTTAGCACAAAGACTGGAAGCAGTGGGAAAGCTAACAGCCTGAGAGACATCCTGGTTTACTCCCAGAAATGTTCTCTCTTATTTTATTCTTTTATGTCAGTGGTTCCCAACCTTTTTCATCATTTCTTTCTATCAATGAATTAACTGACAACCCCTGATAAACTGCACAATGAACCCAAACAGTGGACGCAACAACAGCAGGAAGTTGGTGTAAAACCAGAGATTTGTAGGACGTTCTAGCAGATTATTTCCTGTAAATATTTATATTGTTCTTGAATATTATGAACCTTTTATACAATTCTTCATCTGTATTATGTATTTTCTTTATTTTTAACAATCACATACACTTCATTGGCTTCTTTTTCAACAAATTCAGTCTTTTCTTCTCCATTTTCTAATGCAGGATGAGGTTGTTTATCAGAAACTGAAGGCTCTGAGGATACAGCTTCTGTTCTTAAATAATAATCTGAACATTAAAGACAACAATTTAATTTAGTTTTCTTCATAGAAATTAACAAAACACAGAGACTATCTTGAATATTTTTAAAGATTTCTTGCACCCCTTACAATAAGGAAGGCCATAGGACCCCCCCCCCCCCCCCCCCCCC
>JAGRRF010011243.1:1665031-1676101 GCA_019097615.1 Morone chrysops
AGCAACCTCTTGTCTGGATCGGAGATAGTTAGAGGAACAGAACTGTTCCTCACTTTTCGTCTGACATTTTGCCACCTGCACACAGATCCCCGCCGCTACTACCTGGGCGCCGCTGACGCAGCTAAATATAAACCCCAACAGGCGTTACTCACATCTAGGCTGCGACAACATTTTAAAGCGAGGCTGGTACTTTAAAAAAAAAAGCTCTGGCAGCAAACACTTCCTCCGGGCTATGATTGAAAGTACAGCGCTCTCCCAAAACCCGGGCTCTTCTCCACTGTTCTCATTAACAAAAACAACAGCTGGCGTATTATCTGGAACATTAGAAAACATCACTTTCATTACTTCACAAGTTTGATCATCGCAAGCGCTGACAGCAGGAGGGAGGGCCTCTGCACACATAAACACTCCTACACATTCTCTGATAATTACATCTTCATATGAGGGATGAAGTTTATTTCTATAATAACAGTTTGCCAACTAGGATATGTTTGTTACAGTGCTGCTCTAACTGGTGGACTTTCCACACAGGCCAGAAAATAAACTGATACACAGCCATAAATGTAATAATCTTACCTGTAAATACGCAGGTATCTAACATATGAAGTAACTGCTTATCAGTGCATCAGTTATAAGCTATTAATGTTATTTATAACAACAACTTAGATCTTATTTTCATACTTTTCAGCTTCATTTCTGTTGTTTATGATATTTCTACTTATATGTTTGAGTGCAATTTGTATTATAAATACTCCATTACAAGTGCATCAAAAATGTTAATTAAAGCAACTCTATGTAAGATTTGGTATTTCTTGTGATACCGCGGTGGTAAATATGGACTTTTGTTATGATTAAAGCTGCAGTAGGTAATTTCTTTGGGGACAATGACATGGCTGATAGCGAGCTGGTCTTGTTGTTAAACATACTGTCAAATTATATTCACTGTTTCACGACCGTACGCATTGTTACTGACTTTGTTCTCTCTCAGCTCTCTGTCTTGTAGCATAACGTTAGCTCCCCTAAACTGCTGGACTGGGGGACTTTTATTGTTAATATCACAGACTTAATTATGCTACGTTTACATACACCCAGTGACACTACAATAATCCAATCTGATGTATGACATCAACGAATACAAACACATGGATCTGATGAATGTTCTCACTGCGGAGGTCAGATACAGACTGTGTGACCTCTGCGCTCAGAAAAAGAGGAGCTTCAATAATTATTCCGTTATTAGCACAAAGAAAGCAACACACAAACACACACACACACACACACACACACACACACAAGGATGCCCTTTAACAACCTACCAACCAACTATACAAACACACACACATTAATACACATATTCATACACACACCCTCCTCCTCCTCCTCCTCCTCCTCCTCTTAACGTCATCTCTCCCTCATCCTGCTTTCTCTCTCTGACTGTGATTAATCCTCATTGTCTCTTCAAGGTTATGGGCACACACACACTCACACACACACACACATTCATACATGGTTATGTGTCTCTATGACAACCGCTGCACCCACACCCGTCTCCTCAAAGCCAACAAAGCCAATAACTTTGAAAGCCTAGAAGCTTTTCTCTGTGTGTGTGTGTGTGTGTGTGTGTGTGTGTGTGTGACAGGATGCTGGAGAGACAGAACGAACAAAAAAAATCCAACAACAGATGAATTAATAAATCAATCCTATTCTCTCAATGTCAGCACGCGTATGTAACAATTTTCTCCCTAAATAAGCCGGGCAGCGATCAGCACCGTGGGCTGGTAGGTCGTAGGACTGTACGAGAGAGGACGCGCCATTGGACGCTCAGTGTTTGACTGATGAGGTAATATGGGCCAGAATGCAGGTAATTGCTGTGGCGGATTGGGCTGAACAGGTTGGAGGGGGGAAGGGCGGGAAACACACACACACGCACACACACACACACACGGCCGACCTGCTGAAGGTGAGTGTCAATGTTTGTTTACAGGAAATGCAGGTGGAGGAGCTGAGCGCCGTCAGACAGACATTACAGGCCGACCTGGAGACGTCCATCCGCCGCATCGTCGACCTGCAGGCCGCCCTGGAGGAGGTGGAGTCGAGCGATGAGAGCGACACAGAAAGGTAACAGTGAGAAGGAACACTTCTCCTCCGTCTCAAACATCACGTCCGTATGTGTGAACTCAACCTGACACCGCTCTGCCCTTCATTCACTGCAGCGTTCAGACGGCTGTGGAGTCCCTGACTCGAAAGAAAGACCTGTAAGAACCTCTCGAGTGTGCGAGTTGGTAGAGTGTGTGTGACCTGAACATCAGATCGACGTATATAAAGATGGACTACGTGACAGCTATCTAAAAGTGAAGCCGAAACATCTCTATCTCCCCCTGGTGGCTGACTGCAGTATAAAGCCCAAGATGTTTGTTCAAGTGTCCATTTTCTGATCAGTTTTATTTGTTATTTGAAGCTATAAAAGGGGCCCTGCTCACCATTGAGTGGCTACCTCGATACCGTGGCGCCAACCCTTGCACAGACTCTGGCTCCGAATGCAGAAAGATAGCGGCGGCCGTATCTGGATATTTTGGCATAATTGTTGTACAGGAGAAGGGAATGGAGACGTCCATCTTTTATATGTCGATGGAACGTCCCATCAGGCCTTCAAGTGCTATTAAACGGGGACGTGAGCTGACATTTTAAGGGGCTGTTGCTTAAACCCCCCATGAATGGTATAACCCAGCAGTTCCCAACCTGGGGGGTCTGGACCTCCACTAGTGGTCGCCAAAGCCTCTGAAGTTTACAATAAACTTTTCATACACCCCTTAAAATCAAGAATGCCTCGCTTCCCTGTGAAGCTTTAGCGACCCCCTATGAAGCTCCCGACCCCCAGGTTGCATGGCTACTAACAGTCCATGAACGACTGCTGCATTTTACTCCATAATGACTTGTACGTTTAAATCCAAGGTACACTGTCTTTACTGTTGCTTAATAATTTGCATTTTTCCTATGTTTTCCATAAGCACATGAACACACCCATTGCGAGCCGTTGTCAAACCAATAACTGGCTTCAACTGCATCAGCCTGCCGTTTAAAGTATAACTGCAACCCTTCAGCTCTGCTCACTATCAGCAAATGTAAAAAATGCATCAGAGTGCAGAGGTCAGAGACTTTAGGGGGCGTGGCCTCGACAGACTGACCACAGCAGTGTTACAGCAAGCTAATGAGCAGCTGCTGTCAGACTCAGTGTCCATGCTGGAAACACAAACTGTTAGGGTCACTAGAAGCACATTCACACTGTTCAGCTGTGTTGTAGCTAAGCTAGCGGCTCAGAGAGGCTAACTCTCCAGTGTGTGTGTGTGTCAGTGGGGGGGTTTTATGTGTACAGTACGACGTAGTCACGCAATGTTCGGCAGTTTTGGTAAGTGTTGTTCAGACTGACTGAGTTTGCCGTATCAGACTCTTCAGGGCTCAAAGAAAATCGCTGTGTTACTTGTTTTTCTGCAGAATCGTAGAATTACACTGGTATTGGTGTCGACTACCAAATTCCTGTGATCCGCTACTTGTGTTTCAGTTTCAGTTTTTGTATTTTAATACCTGTTTCTGAAAAGAAAAGATCAGCTCATACACTGACTGTAGTGAAACCCTGGCTTGCAGTGGAATCATTGGCTGTTTGCTGAGCTGCAGTCTTGATGTGCTCGCATGCTCATTGCAGCTAACAGTGCGTATTTATTGACCAGCAGAGGCAAGACGTCTCCGTTCTGTCCGTAACGTTGTGATAAAGTGTGCTCTCGCTCCACAGCGACTCGGTGTCCAGTGTCGGTTCGATCGGGACGGAGGATGTTGGAGAGGGGATTCGTCATTGGTTAGGAGTTCCCAGAGGAGGGTCCCGTGGTGGCGGCTCTCCATATGGCAGCAGTACCATCAGCAGCCAAGGGGGGCGCCAGTCTGTGGCTGACACCATGAGCACCTACAGCTTCCGGTAAGCCAGATACTACGGTGCATTCACAGATGTATGTAGAGCTGCAACAATTCATCAGTTACTCGATCAATAGAACATAAATCGGCAACTATTTAGATTTTTTTTTTCATTTTTTGAGCAAAAAAGATGATCGGGTTCTCGCTTCTGAAATGTGGGAATTAGCTGTTTTTCTTTGTCATATATGAGAGTTGAATATCTAAAGGTTTAGAACTGTTGGTCTTTTCATTTTAAAACAGATATATTTTACATATTTTTCATTGTAAATCTCTATTTTATATTTGTAATTCTTGACTTTTGCAGTACTTCTTATTTTACTATAAACCTGATTCTGATTTCTGGCTAAACAATAAATGTATTGATTACATATCCTTTTTTATCCCTCTGAAGTTCTTGCGTGGACCTTGATGACGAGGGCTCTGAGGCTGGAGGTACCAGAGGTCCCGGTCGAGCCCCGTCCTCCTCGGCTCTGTCCGAGCTGCTGGAAGGACTTCGTAAACGTAGAGCCGGTGGCGAAGCAGGAGACGGAGCCGGTAGCACCGTCTCCCTGCCGATTTATCAAACAACCGCAGCTTCGACTCTCAGGCGAAGAGCCTCGGCCCTCTCTCTCGGCCCAGAAGACGCCCAGGAGCCCCGGCCCGGCCCCAGCATCCTAAAACCGTCCTCCCCGCTCATGCCTCGCGCCGCCAGCGCTCGCTCCGTCGCTGATGCTCAGACGTCTGCTGACACCAAACTCTCCCGCTTCAACTCGAGTGATTCCGTCTCCTCGCTCCCCTCACTGCCACGCCTCTCCTCCTTGGCGTCCTCTCTCGCTGCTCGCCATCGCCCTCCCTCCCTGTCCATCCCAGAGGAGGACCCAGAGCAACCCTTCCGCTCCGCGGCGACTCCGATACAGCGCTCCCCTCAGGCACCAAGGCGGTGCATGCTGGGGAGTCTGGTTACAGAGGACGGAGGTGAAGTCTCTCTGGGTTCAGAACCTATGGTCTTCCAAAACCGCCGCCTGACTGGGGATAACGATGCAGCCTCCGACGTCCTGCCCGCCATCCGGAGAGCTCAGTCTACCAGCAGCCTGGCCGGCTCGGTCCGAGGAGGCAGGAGGGCGCTGAGCGTCCACTTTGGAGAGCTGCCTCCGTCCTCCCGCAGCAGGAAGGGCTCTGAAACCGAGTCCTCCAGCTCAGGTGGATCAGGAGGAAGTTCCCAGGGCGGCGGGCCTAGACGCAGGTTTGACAGGCCGCAGGGAGAAAGACTGGAGGCGGAGGGCAGTGAGGGGGGAGACGTGGCTTCAGTCATGAAGAGATACCTGAAAAAAGAGATTGACTGAACCAGATGAGGTGAGGATCTTTATTTATAACAATAATAGGCAGTGAGCTGAAAGTGCAGTATAATAAGTGGACACAGCTTCTGGGTCTGAAAATGCCTTAAACCTGCATTCTTTCTAATGGCCAGCAGGGGGCGACACCACTGGTTGCAAAAAGAAGTCTTATAATATTTAACTTTATGAAAACATACTACTGCTTTTCATTGATTTATTATCTCAGTGAACAGTTTCCTAATGAGTTTATGGCCTCAATCTTCACAGACCAGTGGGTGACGTCACGGTGGCTTCGTCCACTATTTATTATACAGCAGACATTGTTTATGATGTTATTTATGCATTAGCCATTAGGTGCAACCATAACCACTTTGGTCCGAACTGAAACATCTGAACAGCTCTTAGAACCTCAGTTCGTTTTGGCTGAATGTGAAAGTTCCTCACCTGTTGCTTGTGAGGACCAACTCCTAAACAATGATTGAGAGCAACCTGGTGTGTGGTACTCTCAGCCAATCAGGGTGCGACCGCACACCTGGTGCATTCTGGTCCTTCCTCACCTGACTGCAGAAAAAGCCAGAAAGCTCTGGTTTTTAAACCCTTTGGAGCTTTCTCTGCTGTCCTTTGTTTTCTGTTTGGAAGTGATTTTTAACGTTAAGAAGCTGAATGAATGAGTTCCCACACTTTCTAAAAAAGGAGTTTTCTTGTCAATACAGGACAGCACGTTATCAGGAAATGTGAAAGAGTCATTCATTCTCTGGTTCTGAGGGTTTGTGAAACAGTAACACCAGTTCCTCTAAAATGAGAACCTGTACTCCCCACTGAGAGCTGGTGTAGCATGATTCATAAATATCTGGACTCGGAGGTAGCAGTATTTATAACTTTGAGTGCGTTTCCTGGGAGTTATTCTGAGGTGTTTGATAAATACAGGCTCGGACCTGTATATGTGTCTGTTCCCCTCTGTTTCACACCATCCTTTCTGCTCTGACCATCCTGTCTTTCTTGTTCTTTCCCAGCAGCCTCTCTGTGTGTCCACATCCAGCTGTGAGCTTCAGGCTGCAGGCGCTGTCGAGGCTGAATCAAACACTTCAGAAGTCAACAAGGATGGTTTTTTTTTTTTTGTTAAAGCCACCTGAAAATACAATTATTCACTCCACAAGCACTCAATCAAATGTATTTTCAGATATGCACTGTTTGTATATGAATAAAAAATGAAATTGACTTTGTTTTGCTTTGTGATTTTTTGTTTATGTGTTATTTTTACTCTCACTGTACAGTAACCACTGGAAATAAAGGAAGTCGCCTTACATTCTGCACGCATCTGAGTTCAAGCTGTCCTTTACACGGGGACTGAAAGCAGCGTCTGATACCGACAGAGGACAGTTTGACAACAGGGAATAAAGTACTGAGGTGTTATTTTGAATCCTGCCACCTTGGGGTTAATGTTAGCTGCACGAGCTAACTAGCTAACGGCATTTAACATTACTGTCGGCGACAGTTAGTTTCTTTTAGCAATGAGTCCATCTGGAAACTTCATAAATCACCTCAAACTGTCCTCTGTCTGTCTCGGAGATTGTTTGGTTTGGCTGACGGCAGCTACATTAGCAGTTAGCGGCGTTGAAGCAGAGCAGCCGGAGGACGTCAGAGGGAAAACCAGACAAAATTCTCTCCATAAAATATGTTCCAGTTTCACCCAAATCACTGATAAGGTTGTGTGTTTGTACAGTAATCAGTGAGCTCTGTTAGCTAACTAATGAATCTTCACTCAGAAAAAGTTGAAGATTTATTGACGGGTGAATGTCTGGATATTATTGGTTGAAATCAGTTAGTTCATGCTGACGTAAGCACGTGTCACATTTAGTTTTAAAAGAAGACTTGGATTCTGATATAAAAATACAAAGAAATTTACATACATTGTTAAATATGGGACCAATTTGCTGAGGATGTTATCTTAAAGGGTTAAAACAACATTTTTTATTAACCTGCCTAACGTTGTCAATCTGCTGCCATTCACTATGTCTCGCCACCGCACTAATGGCGGCGCTGCTACATGGCAGAACACGCAGACCGATCTGTGTCTTTTCAAACATGGCAGCTGTCCAGACTGATCCTGGACTCACAGCAGCTGAAGGCATTCAGAGTAAAGTACCCTGATCTGGGTTTCTTATCCACAGTTAAAAGCTTCCAGTCGACAATTAAAATGTTGTGAAACACTGGAAGCATAAACCGCCGCGCTGGCCTCATGTGCAGGGTCAGCTGCTAATGACGGTGGAGTGTGTACTCCTGATAAAGTTAAAGTTAGCTTTTTTTTTTAGGTCTCGGGGTTAAGGCCAAACTGTCAGCACTTCACTGGATATGTTTTTTTATGTTCTTTATCCCCATCTGTTGCTCTGCAGGAGCCGAGCCAGAGTTCAGCTAGAGGTAACATTTACTGTAAGTAACTCCAGATTAAACCATCTGCAGCAGGCACAACGAGTCTGAGAGCAGCAGAAGAGACGTCAGCGCTGTCTGAAGGAAAACTGCTCTCTGTATTACAGCCAAAACCAAATTATATTCCTACTACTTTATACCAGACTCTGAGGTTTGTTCTACAGTATTTAGGCTTCGCTATTCTACAGATGCATCGTTCTACAGATGATGTATTGTCTCGTAGAGATCAATAAAGTGTTTCCCCTTTTTAAAAAGATTATACAACACTGAAAATAGAAGACTAAAAGTAAGATTAATAGATTATTGTAACATTTTAGCAAAAATTAAACAAATAAAGGCCTAAAATTATTTCACAGCTTTTCTTACTAAACATCTATTGCATGGATATTAAATTCATGGTAACGAAGGAACATGCCAGTGATGGTTTCATATTTTTTTATGTGATTTTTCTGACTTAAAGGTTAGAAATATATATATTTCTTGCATTAGAGCACTGGTATCTATCACCAAAACAATGGCTGTTACCAGACTCTATGAACAAAACAGGTAATTTTTCCAAGCACATAATCATAAAACAGACTTCAAACTGGACAGAAAAACGGGCTGAAACGTAAGATAATGGTAAACCAGAAACAGCTCTATTGTCATCCTTGTTCGCCACCAGACCTCATAGACAAAACCCCTAATTTTACTGCAAATAATGTAACATCGTAACTTCATTCAAAGTGGACAGACACAAAATAAAACTCAACAACACCGTCTCTATTAGTGTTTCCAACAATCACCAACTCTGGTTTGGTGGAAATAAATCCTTAATTCACCGACGTGATGATGAAAGCAGCAGTTTCAGTCGGAGCAGACCGGCTATGGGAACAAACCACAGAGAGGCTGCGATACAACACAGGCAGAGGGAGAGAGACACCATGTGACTGTTTATCTTTATATAGAGAACAGCTGATATATTAATGCTTTAAATCTCATATATAATCAACTTTTCTTTCAGTGCTTTATTTAGATATTTGCCTAATTGTCTCAGTTCTTTATGAAAACAGCGATTAAACATTCAACCTGCTCTACCTAATGAAATCTTAAGGTGACATTAATGATTAGAGTCACAGCAACCAGGATGATTAGTTTATAAGAATATCTTCGGCTACTGATGATAGGCTTGTGGATTAAAGGCTTAATATTATGGATTTACATTATCTGGAGATCTGATAGAGGTTCCACAGTCTCCAACTTTATGCAGCACCCACTCAGCAGCTTTAAACTCCTGTATGTATCTGTGATTGTTTAATCAATGTAATCTTTACCGTTGCACAATAAAACAAGCCTGGTGACCGGCTGCCGGAGCTGGAAGTTTCCAATTGATCCGCTGGTTCGGAAATCATCAACACGGGTGTTCACAGAGGAAGAGGTGAGTGTTCATTTCCTCTCTTTCTCGTCTTGTTTCTAGCGGTCAAAGAAAGAGAGGAGATGAAACAAACTGCAGCAAAAAGGAAACACAACATCCTGTAGCGTTGGTTCAAAATCCTTTTTTTTTTGAATTTGTGAATTCCCAAGAGTCCGCTGCTTTTCATCCACTGCAGTAGCTGTTTCACTGATTTGAGAAGTCTTTAATCTGTAAGGAAGAACTCTTTTCTTCAGAAATCAGAGTATCACAGTAGCCTACTGCCTGCAGACTGACCCTCTGTTACTCTTGTGCAGTTTACATCAACAATTATGATAATTCTTCATGTTGTTAGTTACTTAGTGTCAATTTAAGACAGATGTAGATGAAAGCAGCTTCTCTTCTAGCCAGCGACCATCCGGGTATTCGCACTTATGTACTCAAAATAGTTAGTATGGAAGTGTTTGAACAACAGTGCTGACATACAGCACAATGTACTTGTATGTGCTAGTCTGAACCTTTCAATTAATAACCCCACAAAATGTAACGCTGCTTGTCCCTGGAAGTAATGCTAACATTAGCAACTTATGTCAGAATTCAAAACGACTTATTTTTCTTTGCTCCATCTCCAGAGGAGTTGAGTGCCCTTTGTAAAAAAAACCTTATTTTAGACTCAGATAAAGATAATCCCCCTTTTTAACAGCCGTTATACTAAATGTTTTCCCTCCAAATGCCTGGGAGGGATTTTGGATTATCCCCACTTTAACTTGTGCACTGAACTCGCTGCGAGCTGTTGAAATGTGTCGTAACTCGTGGCCCACTTCAGCCGCCTCGCCATCATAAATTTGTGCTCGCTGATTGGCTTGATGCTTGACCTAATTATCTTAAGTGGCTCTGTTGAATTGCAGACCTCTTGACGATCTAATTTGAATGGTACGTGACTTTTTACGAGACGACTGTATCCCAGAGTGTCACACTGGGATTTGTGTGGATCCAAAGGAAAAGTGTGTGTAGTCTGTTTGATTTAAGATAAAGTTAACTGTTATTTCTCAGGTTTAAATGACAGGTTCATCTTCCGATTGTTGACGAACCTACAGATACGTGTTGTTCCTGCCCTGCTATAGTTATTTTTGTCCAGCTTCTCATTTTGTAGTTAATCTGAAACAGAAGACACAATCACAACCTGTAGCTGCTTGTCACCTTTTTTTAAATAAGCTCTTTAATTAATTTTCTTACAATATGACTACTTTAAAGGTTACTCTCCCACTCCTTCTATCTCATTTGGCTGGAATTGAAAACCAAATGAGCCAGAGAGACTCCAGAAGGTCATTATTATAGTTGGTATACGTTTATTATTTTTAAGTTTCCAGTTATGACATTATGAATCCATTATGGACTTTATCTGACCTGTGCCAGTTTTAGCACTGCAGTTCTAAAAGGTTGAGTGACTCACAGGAGACAGTTTTTAAAAATAGAGATCAAAATAAAAGCAGGAGAGATATCCTGAATTTATTCTTCTTTACCCATAATGCAATAGGCCGGTTTTATTAGATCCTTACTGCAATGTGTGACGCACAACATAAGTATATTTTATATAGTTTTCTGTGCAATTCTGTAAGAGTTTAATTTATTTTTGTATAAATATGTGTGTTAGCTTAGCTTCTCATTCATACTGTAGGTGTGTATTGGAGTTTAATGTTGCCATGTACAGTTTTAAAGGAATAATTATTTATATATTTTGGGATATATGTTTGTTGACAGTCAGACTCTCATGTCTGTATGTACCTTTCAGATCCTCAGTTATATTGTTACCATAGTTAACAACTTATGCCAAGAAAAGAATCAATTTCTTTGTATTTGTATTGCATTTTTCTTCCTGTAAAACAAAATGTGACCAGATTTCAACCTGTGATATGATATATATATATATATATATATATACATATATATATATATATATATATATATATATATATA